>JARQOC010000001.1:358544698-358572958 GCA_033576535.1 Allobates femoralis
GTTTCCCACTGATTATCCAATTTGTTGGTGCGTCTCTTTCTCTTGAGAACTTGCTCACCGGGTTGTAATGGAGTTGCTTGAGCACGTTGGTTAAAGGTTCTCTCTTGTCTTGCTCTAGCTTGCTGAAGATTTTTCTCTACGCACTCTTGCACTTGGCGATACTGCTGTTGACGTACGGTATCCCAATTGGATTCTTCAATTTCTGCGTCAGGTTTCAGAATTCCCATATCTAAATCAATTGGCAGCTTACCGGGTCTTGCATGTTCAAGGTAGGCTGGGGTGCAGTTTGTAGAACTCTCCGGAACATGATTGTATAGGTCTACCAAGTCGGGTAATTTTTCTGGCCATTGATTTCTCTCTGACTCTGGTATGATTTTCAACAGGTCAATCACAATATGGTTCATCTTTTTGCACAAGCCATTGGTTTGAGGATGATAGGCTGTCATGCGGATCTTCTTACAGCTGTACATTTTGCAGAACTCCTGGAAAATCTCTGATTCAAAAGCTGGACCTTGATCTGCAAGGACTTGTTCCAGGTAGCCATGAGGTCTACAGAAATGTGTCTGAAATACTCTTGCGGCTGTCTTCGCCGTCAGGTCCTTGACGGGTTCCACCACTAAGAAGCAAGAGTAATGATCCACGATGGTTAAGGCATAGCCATAGCCTGACTGGCTTGGTGACAACTTGATGTGGTCTAATGCGACTAACTCAAGTGGTTGCTTGGTTACTATGGACTGGATTGGGGCTTTCTGTTGATCTTTTCTTCTGAGGTTGCGCGGGCCACATTTTCTACACCAATCTTCAACTGATTTTCTCATGCCAACCCAGTAGAATCTCTCTCTTAAGAGCACTTCCAACTTCTTCCATCCAAAATGACCTGCACCATTGTGGTAGGCTTCTAAGACCATTTTGACTTCTCGCTTGGGTACGATTATCTGCCAGACTAATTCATGTGTTTTAGGATTGGTGTGCCTTCTGGAGAGCTTCCCTTTATACAGGAACAACTTGCCTTTCTCTTTCCAGAGTTGTTGGATCTCAGCTGGGGCATTCTGGTTAGGGTATGTACCTTGTTGTGTAAGCAGCTCTTTCACTAGCTTCACAGCTGGGTCACTATCCTGGTTGTCAGCCCATCCATGGTGTGCTAACGGGTTGAGACTTGCCTGTTGTTCTCTTTGGTAGATGCCGGGTTGATACTTTTCTACCTTAGAACAGTAAAAGGCCGGTAGCTCAATTTCTTCCAGCTCCTCCGGTTTCACTTTCACATTTTTCAGGTGTGGCATCCGGGATAAGGCATCTGCGTTCCCGTTCTTGCGGCTTGCCCTATATTTGATGACAAAATTGTAGTTAGACAGCCGGGCTATCCATCGCTTCTCCAATGCACCTAATTTTGCTGAGTCCAGGTGGGTCGATGGGATGTTATCTGTATAGATGGTAAATTCTGCAGCTGCCAGGTATTGCTTGAAACGTTCAGTTATAGCCCAAACTACTGCCAGTAGTTCTTACTTGAAAGAGCTGTAATTCTCAGGGTTTCTTTCTGTAGGCCGGAGTTTCCTGCTTGCAAACGCAATAACTCTCTCTCTTTGCCTCCTTGCTTCTGTGACAGTACTGCTCCCAGTCCCACTGTCACGCTGGGAGTGGGGAAGACACCCAGCGTAGGATAACGACGGGGGGGGGAATTAGGAATCCCTAACGCTAAGGGCACAAGAAGGAGACGGTGACCCCTAGACTTCCTAGAGCTGACCCTGTCTGCCCTAACGTCCCTATACAGTCTCCTCAACTGTCGCCGACCACGAACCTCGTCCCTCTCTGATCCTAGCACTATCTTATCTAAGGATCAGATGGAGGGGTTCACTAGACCCCTCCACTATCAACTAAAGACAAACACCAGGGAAGACAGACATTTGGGAAAAGGAAACACTTATCTGACAGCAGAGCTCAGCAACCTCCACAACCTCCGCGTCTGCTGGAGCAAGGATAATGAGTGCACAAGGAACTATCACCTGCACCGAGGAAGGGTGATGAACCTCCTTATAAAAGTGGAAGGAATCCGCTGGTCCTAGTGACCTACAATATTGGTGGATAAAACCAGACCGAGCACAAGACCTCCACAGCCGTCCCCCCATAACAGCGAGATCCCATCACACCCTCTCTCCATCTACACAGAAGGTAAATGCCCCTGAAAGAGACGGACCATCCTCCACCATTATGGCTGGTGGGCCACATGCTGGGATCGTCTGCGCGTGGCCTCCACCCTGTCATCCGTGCCACCCGTGACACCCACGTTGCTGGCATCCGTGTACAGAATGAATGGTTGATGGTAATCCAGGTATGCCAGGATCTCTTCTCCTGTCAGCGCACACTTCAGCTTGTTGAAGGAGTCTTCCCTCTCTTCATTACACTGGAAAGGAGGATTACGGGTTGAAGACCTTTTTGACTGTCCTACCAGGATGTCTTGCAGGGGAGCTGCTAACTTCGTGAATCCTCTGAAAAATCTTCTATAATAGCCTACCAGGCCCAGGAATTGCCTCACTTCTTTCACATTAGTAGGTCTTGGCCAATCCCTTATCACGGTGACTTCATCAGGATCCGGTGCTACTCCCTCTGAACTGACGTGTCCCAGGTACTGTACCTTTGGCTTGAGAAGGTGGCACTTGGATGGCTTGTTTTTCATGCCGTATCCGGATAAGGCTTCAAACACTTCTGCCAGGTCTTGTAGATGTTGCTCATACGTCTTGGAGTAGACTATGATGTCATCTAGGTACAGGAGGACAGTTTCAAAGTTCTTATGTCCTAGGCAGCTCTCCATCAGGCATTGGAAGGTACCGGGTGCGTTGCAGAGTCCAAAAGGCATTCAATTGAACTCACAGAGGCCCATCGGCGTAGTAAACGCTGTCTTCTCCTTGTCGGCCTCGGCCACAGAAACTTGCCAGTACCCACTAGTCTGATCAAGGGTAGAAAAGTAGTTAGCAGATTTTAATGCAGCTAATTACTCCTCAATCCTAGGTAACGGGTATGCGTCCTTATGTGGGATGCGGTTGATCTGCCGGTAATCTACGCACATTCTCATGGTCCTGTCCTTCTTTTTAACTAACACTAAAGGTGCTGCCCAGGGGCAACAACTGGATCTTATTACCCCTGCAGTTTTCATGTCTTTGAGCATGTCTTTGGTGGTTTGGTAGTGAGCGGGGGTAATGGTCTATACCTCTCTTTTATAGGCTGATGGTTACCTGTGTGTATAGTGTGCTCTACCCCTTTAATTTGCCCAAACTCTAACAGGTGTTTGCTGAATATTAGCTCATATTCTTTTACTACCCGGGATACTCCATGCTTTTGATGGGGAGGTGTAGAACTGGTACCCACGTGTAGCTTTTGGCACCAATCCTCCAGCTTTTCCCCTGAACCATTGTCATCTGCCTGACTTGATGGGTCCAAGGGCTCGACAGCTGTGATGGCATTGTTATCAACCGTGAACAATTTAGCAATGGTCACAAAACCCTCAGTGCAGGCAGCCGGCTAAAGCGCTCAAACACAGTGAAATCCATGATGCATTGCCTCCTGGAAATATGAATATGCAAATGGAGTCCGTGGATATCCTTAACTCGTAACTGAGTGGGATATTGTCTAAAAGGGCCACTTAATATGGTGGTTATGGTGGTCTCTGCAAGGATTCCACCCCAGGGCTAGGTCCTTCCCTGGAGGGATATCTGTGCAGTTTTTTTCTGTTTTATGGAGGGATATCTGGCTAGTCCCGTGTTTGAGACTCTTAATCGAGGCTCCACAGACTCCATTTGCATATTCAATTTAGCCATGGTAGCATACTTTGGTAATGTGATTTCATCTTACCTGCAATTTAGAAGGTGTAATGGCACTCTTCCCCAGTGTACCTCAACTACCCCTCTGGCTGTCAGTATGGTGGGTCTATTGTCTGATTACACGGGTTCTTCCAAGGCTTGATAGTCTTGCCCTTTAATGCCTATTGCGGCTCTACACCAGACCAACAATTCAGTTTTGGGAGGTATTACAATTGGTATTGGATCACTTACTTGAACACTGCCGATTTAACCTCCTGATATTTCTACCTGTTGTTTCATCATCAGGGCTTTTTTTCCTTGTGCAGAAGCCTCTGCTGTCCGGTTCTGGCAGTCTCGGCGATCTGCTGTAAGACAGTAATTACCTCGGAAAAACACTTTTCAATTACATTCATTCCTAGTAACATTACTGGTTTACGATCTCGCCGGTTAACATCTACAATAATAATACCCTGGTTCTGCAATTCTACCTTTCCAATCTGAATGGTAATTTCTCTGAAGCCAACTTGCGGTATTAGTTCACCATTAGGGATGAGCGAGTATACTCACTACTATTCGTATTCGCCTAATAGTAGCGGTATTGGGCTACTCGCTACTCTCTGCGTACTTATGTGTACTCGGAGTAGCGTGTAATCCTAATACTTACGCAGTTTATCTATAGATACACTGCGAATGTAGCCTAAAAGTGATGGCACTCTTCCCCTGGCTGTCAGTATGGTGGGTCTACTGTCTGATTACACAGGTTCTACCAGGGCTTGATATCTTGCCCTTTAATGCCTATTGCGGCTCTACACCAGACCAACAATTCAGTTTTGGAAGGTATTACAATTGGTATTGGATCACTTACTTGTACACTGCCGATTTCACCTCCTGATATTTCTACCTGTTGTTTCATCATCAGGGCTTTTTTTTGCTTGTGCAGAAGCCTCTGCTGTCCGGTTCTGGCAGTCTCGGCGATCTGCTGTAAGACAGTAATTACCGGAAAAACACTTTTCAATTACATTCATTCCTAGTAACATTTCTGGTTTACGATCTCGCCGGTTAACATCTACAATAATAATACCCTGGTTCTGCAATTCTACCTTTCCAATCTGAATGGTCATTTCTCTGAACCCAACTTGCGGTATTAGTTCACCATTAGGGATGAGCAAGTATACTCGCTACTATTCGGTATTCGCCGAATAGTAGCGGTATTCAGGGCTACTCGCTACTCTTCGAGTAATTATGTGTACTCGGAAGTAGCGAGTAATCCTAATACTTTCGCAGTGTATCTATAGATACACTGCGAAAGTAGCCTAAAGTGATTAAAGTTGTTAAAGGATAATAAACTTACATACTCACCTTCCGACGCCTGCACCGGGACCGGCAGAGAAGTATCCGATCGCTGGACAAGGACTTGTCGCTACCAGCCAATCAGATGGCCGTTAGCGATCAGGCCAATCAGATGGTGCCACGTCACAACCACGTGATCTCTAGCGGCCACCTGATAGGCCAATTTGCAAGGTCCTAGATGTACTGTCAGGACCTTGCAAACTGGCCAATCAGGTGGCCGCTAGCGATGACGTAGTTGTGACGTGGCGCCATCTGATTGGCCAGATCGCTACCGGCCATCAGATTGGCTGGTAGTGACAGGTCCTTGTCAGCGATGAGGATGTCTTCTCTGCCAGTCCCGATGCAGGCGTCGGAAGGTGAGTATGTAAGTTTATTATTTTTTAACATCTTTTATTCACTTTTAGGCTACTTTCGCAGTGTATCTATAGATACACTGATATGTATCTATAGATACACTGTGAAAGTATTCGTACTCGCTATACTCGCAACGGGTAGCGAGTACTACTACCTACTCGTTGCAAGTATAGCAAGCACGAATATTAAGGTACTCGCTCATCCCTATTTACCATTACTAGCCCATAAGTTCACTACAATGTCAGTTGGACCACTATTAATGTCTGAATCAGCCCAGTACCTTTTGTATAGAACGTGTGGAATTGATGTATCTGGGACCCGGTATCCAACAAGGCACTGAAGGGAATGCCATCCAACATGATAGGGATGAACGGACGTCCTCCCATGAATCTGTCATACCAGGCTGTAGGACCTTGAGATTTACTCCTGAGAAGAGGCCCGCCTGCCAGGGAATCCTCGTTTAAAGCACATTCCCGGGCAAAGTGACCTGGTTTCTGACAACAGCGGCAAATGGGCTGTCCATCCGGTTGATAGCGGTGCTGGGTCATCCTCTCATTGCTTGGTACCTCCTGGGCCTCATCACAGGACATCCTCCTTGCTGGTCGCCAACTCGATCTTGAGTGCAGGCTTGGATCCTCACAGCTCCTTGATGACTTTAGCCATGGAAATAACAATATCTGACCAGGGCATCTAGCTTTTGGTTGAGGGCCTCATTAGAGATAGGCTCTCTGTGCTCAGCAGCAGTCTCGGACATGGCAGATGTCGCTGATACTCCTGGCTGCTGGGGCGCTGCTGTGGGACCTTGGGTGAAGTTCAGATCCCGGGGCTCCTCTATCTGCTGAAGACGGATGGCTCTATCTTTTAACTCAGCAAATGTCATTTCAGGATTCTGAATAATCATCATACTCAGCTGTCCTCTGTGAGAAGGGGATAGGAGGCCCTCTATAAACTGGTCAATTAGCATTTTGTCAGTTCCCGGGGCAGCAGGTGCTGCTAGTTTAAGTGCTTTGAGCCTTCCTGCAAGTTTAATGCATAGTCTCTGGCGCTCTCCTTGGGCTTTTGCTGACATCCAAAGAAGCTCATGTTAGCCCGGATATCAGCATTAGATTCAAATGCTGCTTTTAGTCCACCTACAAGACGCTCTACAGTGTCTATCTGTGTCAGCAGGACGCTACTCCGCCGTCTTCCAAATGTCTTATGCGCTGGGTTGTCAGTGGTACACACACAATAAGATTGAAAATCATTAAATGTTAGTCACGGGATTGGGGCCCGCATTCCCTGTATAGGATCATAGGGCATATACCTTTGGACACGCGGGCTCCTTTCTCAGGCTGGAGCTGCCAGGTGCTAACCCTTCTGGCGCAGCTGATCACTGGTGCGAATCTTTCCCATTATTGACACAGAAACGCATAAAAAACCTTGTGGTGAATCCATGATTTCACTGCAACCAGTAAGTTACCTGTAGCCACCCTAGAAATGTAGCCGCGTGTAAAGGTACCCTAAGTGATATTTTTAGTAATGCCAGAATTTTTTGCTCAATGTAGTAAAGTACAAATCCTGATCCCCCTTCTTGTAGTAATGTCCCCATCCTGTAGTGATGTCCTTTTCTACTGATGTCCCCCATCCTGATCTCTTTTTCTAGTGATGTACCCCATCCTGAACCCTTTTTCTAATGATGTTCCAAATCCTGATCCCTTTTTCTAGTGATGTCCACCATCCCTGTCCACTTTTGTAGTGATGTCCCGCATCTCTATCCTCTTTTGTAGTGATGTCCCGCATCTCTATCCTCTTTTGTAGTGATGTCCCCCATCCCGATCCCCCTTAGTAGTGATTTCCTCATCCGATCCCCTTTAGTAGTGATGTCCCCCATCCTGGACGCCTTTAGTAGTGATGTCCCCCATCCTGGTCCCCTTTGTACTGATGTCCCCCATTCTGATCCCCTTTTCTAGGTATGTCCCCCATCCTGATCTACTTTTATAGTGATGCCCCATCCTGTTTTACCTTTTTTTTACACACTCACATACACACTCCTTCACACTCACACACAACCCCCCCCCACACACACACACACACACATACTGTCACACATCCTCATACACACACTCACACTCTCATACACACACTGAAACTCACACACACCTCACACACACTTTCTTATACACACATTCTCACTCACACACTCACCCTCACACACACTTTAATGATGTATCGCTCCAGTGCAGGGGGCCGCCGCGGTCCCCGCTGTACTGACTTCCGGCCTCCGCTGTGCTCAGACAAGCTCTGTTGCTCAGCAAGATCAATGCAATCTGCCAGCCAGAAGCCTGCATGTGACGTCATATTCCGCCATCAGCTGTGGGTCTCTCATTGGCTGGCAGCTTGCATTGATCTTGCTGAGTGGCAGAGCTTGTTAGTGCCGCGGACGGAAGTCATCACACAGCGGGGACTGCAGGGGCCCCCTGCACTGGGGCAATGCATCATTAAGTTGTCCAAAGTGCCGTGGGCTGCATAGTGAATCCCCAGGGGCCGCATGCGGCCCTCGGGCCGCATGTTTGAGACCCCTGCTCTACAGTGTCCTTATCTGTGTCAGGCCAGGATGCTACTTCCCGCCGTGCATTGCCAGTTAATTGTCCAATAACACTGGTCAACAGCATTTTTGGTGCCAAAGATATTTCATTGAATTTAGGGTAACTTTGGGGTGCTGATTCTGAATATGTCATCAGTTTTGCCAGATTGGCTCAAGTTTTTGAGATTTTTCGTAAAATGTGTAACAAAAAAGACGTTTTTTGCTACTTTTTTAACGAAGTCTGTTATGTTTCTTCTATGTTTTGTCAGTGTATATTCACCACAAATGTAACAGAATGAGTCTGGATCGTTAAGACAACTTCTTCTTGATGAGTTCATGCTTTTCACTGGACAACAGACAACAACATAAAGTTAGTGCCAAAAACCAAGCTATGAACAAACTTTTAGAACACTAATTAACACAAAACTATATTGAGAACTGCTCAGTTCAAGTACTAATCCAAAGAAATTAATGAGATGATGCGTCGCATTTACCAACAAGTGCTATAAATAAGATACCAAAAATCTCAAAAACTTGAGCCAATCTGGCAAAACTGATAGCATATTCAGAATCAGCACCCCAAAAATACCCCAAATTCATTAAAATATTTTGGGCACCAGAAAAAAAAATTTTTTTTGTTGACCTGTGTAATCATGCCGACACGCTGGGCTTCAGTCAGGGTACATCACATAGTAAGCTTTTATCTTAGTAATAAATTCATTAAGAGTGTTAGGCTCACCGGAGTATTGGGGCAACCACATTGCTCCTGGAGTATACGGCATCAGTAGCGGCATGATAGGTGCTGCTCCTTGCGCCGCAGCACCGCCGGGTGCTCCTCTGTCATCCAGTGCTGGAGCTCGCCAGGTGCTCCACCGCTGCTCGGCGCGCTGGTTCTCCTGGCTGCGAACTGTGTCCCTAGTTAGATCCTTGAGAAAGGCCTTAAGCGCAAAACGCTTGGGAATGAACCTTATGAATCATAAACTAGGGGTAAATACCGTGGCATTGTCCGCGTTACTGAGCGCTGACACCCTTTCATTCCTAGTTAAGTTGACCCTCCTCTCGCTTCCATCCAGAGTCTCTTGAAGGTTCTGCGGTGCACCAGGGATTCTCTTCCCCGCGGATGTCGTAGCACCAGGGAGGAGGCTGGCTTCGCGCCTCTGCAGGGTACACCCACAATAACACGTCCCCTTTCTTCCCATGCATCTCGTACTTTGCAATGCGGAATTTCAAAATTACAGTTCTTGTGGCGCAGTTTGAAAACAGTTTTTTGCATAAATCACGGCACACAATGCCTGGTTTACTGGGCACGGTAGATCCTGTTCGTGACGCCAAGTTGTGGAGCACACTGGGACGGGGTACTCATACCGGACTGGGGTACTGCTGGGGATATCATGGCGGCCTGGGTCCGGACCGTGTCTTGGGTTCCCAATAAATGGGGGGATATTTACAGGGGAGTTTATCATGACGCCATCCAAGGGTTGTGATCAGGGTGACCACCGCTGCTGCAGAACCTCCAGGGATGATGTTTGGCAGCTGGAGATGTATTGGCTCTCCGCAGGTAGAGCTTGATTCCCCGGAGCAGTGGTAGTGATAGTCTATAGATAGTGCATGGATGTTGTAGGATAGGGGTAGCAGTAGAGATGATGGTAGTTTGTGAGGGCACACAGGGTTTGAGCACAAGGATTACACACACTCACGGTTTTGAAGTTTTCCACAGCTTTACTGGAGTTGTTGTTTAGCAAGTACTGTCCACAGAGTCTGTACCGGGGCCGGGTTGCTCCCACCCTGTCCGGGTCCTCAGCTTCCTACTCCTGCGCATTGTGTGTGGCCCTGCTGCTGCTTTAGCTGAGCTGCTGGCCCTATTTCTCCTCACAGGTACACCTTTGCTAGGCAACTTGAGTCTTTTAGTGTTTTTCTGAACCCGCCGTGTTGCTTTGCTGAGGTACAGTGTAGATATACAACCTCCACTATCCCGGTGTTTTCTATGCTGCGTGTTTCAGTCACAGATTCGGATCCGGTATCTGGCTTCTGCACTCCTCTGGGGCGGGTTATGAGGTAACTCAGTTCCCAGATGTGTTCCTCTGTTTCTTGTACTCCTCTCCTCAGACCCTGGCTTCAGGCCTGAAAGTAGTCAGTGGTCCCTGTCAGGAGCTCAGCACTGCTCCCATTTACAGGTCCTCCTCCTAGTGCTCCCTGCACTAAGCTGAACTGTCAGCTGTCAACTCTCAACTAACTACTTCCTCCTCAAACAGAATATATCAGGAAGCTGCTTGAGCTCCCTCTTCTGGCCTAGAAGTGCTAGTGCAGTGTCAGGTGCTGTGTGGGAAATGAACCCTTGATGTTGTTTCTGTGGCACTTAACCCCTGGGGTGCCACACTTGGATCTACCCTCGTACTGTCCCTTCTCTCTCTTCTTGTGGTCTGCTTCGCGAGAGATGTACGTCCAGGGGATAAACACCCTGAGAACGTCTTCGGAGCTGGGACAAGTACGGTCGGAGGGTGAACACTCCAGGCCGCATTTTCAGACCTGAGGCATTTCTGGGTGAACTAACCTCTCCGTTCTCCGTCTTTCCTTGGGGAAGACACTCCTGAAGACTCCCCGTGCGTTCTACCTTGCTCCTCTCACACTTTCCACTCTTCAACTCTCTTTTTTGGGACCTCCCTCCTGGTTGCATCGGTGGGTGTGTGTTGGGATCAGATCCTTCCACAGTGTTCTGCATTCTACTTGTGACAGGGATAACCACACGCTCATCTTTGGGTGCAGTACCCCACTTGTGATGCGTGACCAGTGGGGCGCCACATTCCCCCTTAAGGAATATACTCGTCCGCAATTATGGTGTTACAGGGTTTATCGGAAGAGTAAAAGTTTTTATACAATAACAGGTAACATATTTACAAACAAGCATTCTTCTTCCCTTTATGGGAGGCTCAGTTCTTTTTAACGTTACTAAACAATACGAAAGCTAGCTATTACTATAGACCTCGGGATCTTCGGGTCACCTCTTGGCCAAGATATTACTCTCCGGTTCATAGCATCTTTCTTTATACACAATTCACTTTAAACAATAATAACATTATCTAACTTTTCATCGGCCACACAGGAACTGGTAACTGCGCGGACCCAGCGGTAATGATTGTCCATCACAGTCCAGTGTGCTTTATCACCGCCGGGCCGCTTTGAGTAACCACATGATATCACACGAGAGTTTCTGGCTAAAACGGGTTAATAGTTCAGGCTCAAACAACATTATACACTCATGGGAGGGAAGAGTTCTCATGGAAGTCTATGAGTCTCCACTTAAATCAGGGAATTTCACATACTTCTTTAACGCAAGGGAAAAGAAAAAACAAAAAGTTCAGCAAAAGAAACTATGCACATCTTAAGTCTGTGGGGACAACAGGTACTTAATGGCGGGACGCACGAATAACGAACCACCCACGTGGCCCTGCATGTCTTTCATAAGTTACCTTGTCTCCACGGTACACATCCCGGTCTGGGTGATCATGACGCAGGTGTGACTCAATGTCTCTACGCACCACAAAGATTTCATCACGCTGTCCTGGCTCACGTATGAATCCCCAGCGATCTGTGTAGTTAAATGACACTATGCTGCCAGTCTTTTGCCGTTCCAATGGCAGTGGGGGGTGTCTGCGGGCTTCCTCCCTTACTCTACGGCTTTCCATCTCTCGTTGGTAGTACTCCTTACGACGTCTTTGCCGGGCTTCCTGGTTTGACTCTCTAACCAGTGGGGTATACTCTGGTAGTGGAATTCGGTGTAATGGGGTCTCCATAAAGGCGGTATCATCTGCGACGCAGCTTGGCACAGCAACAGGTAGCCTCCGCTAGTCGGTCCACCATGCCAGCTCAGGGTACAATCTCCAGCGGCTCCGGGACGGTAAAACAACTCCTCTTCGTCCTCCGCGGAGTCATCATCGGCTAGGTTGGTGATGTTATCCAGGCCATCGTCAACCTCCTCCACAATGATGTCCGGTTCTTTCTCCAGGGCTCGGTTCTCTACCACCGGGATGTTAGCGGGAGCAGCGGGCACGTCCTCTGGGAAGTCAGTTTGGACTCCTGCCTCTTGAGTCTGAACAGGTGGAATGGCGGCCAAGAGATCTGTTACAGCCTGTGCAGCGGCTGCGGCCTCTCTCGCTCTTCTATCCACGGCTCGGCCCCTTGAGCCCTGCGGCCTGCTCCGCATTCCACTGTTGTACTACCCACTCTAGCGTCTCGGATAGTCGGCTCAGCAAGTCCCGGAATGCGACCATCCAGTTCTCGGCATCGCCCTCATCCGTCATCAGGGACGGGGCTTCCGAATCGCCGCTGGCAGCACGGTCCTCCTGTTCCGCCTGTTGGTGAATGTCCGTCCACCTGGTTGCCATTTTTGCCGGGTATGTCGTACTTTCTATTGTGTCCTTCTCTTCCGGCTATCCCTTTATGGGCGTGTAATGGCTTCCCAGGGGTCACTTCTGTTGGGCCGCCCCCTTAATTGATTGATGGCCATAGGGGCGGCCAAACATTTTCGCGCCTCCGTCTAGGCCCTCCTTCATCAGAACCAGTTCTCAGTGCCATACAGCAGTCAAAAAGTCCTCGGTTCTATGCAGGACCACCAACTCTTCGTGACTCCTAGTAAGGTACACGATAGTCACCTTTAGCCATCACACTGCCTGCACAGAAAAACTCCAGTCCAGCAAAGCACACAGGCAGCGTGACCTTTCACACAGTTCCACACACTGCTCCTCCCAGCAGTACAACTCTACATCTCACCAGGCTGGTCTCTCCCTCATGTCACCATGGCCAGTCCATTAGCACAGTTCTTAGCAAGGGGAACAGAGCATTCCATCACCCGTACACAAGAGGCACTGTCTCTTAAAGTGGCAGCATGCTTTTAACAGTTCACTGCAGTGACACCCCTGCATGTATGCATAGGAGGGGGCTATGAAGGACATTCTGTTTACGATGCTATACAGTGAACTTCAACTCACATTGTCAAAAGTCTTTTCAGCATCTATTGCAAAAATAGTGGGATATTTGTTAGCTTAGGTCTAAAATCCACCCTCTAGAGTTAGGAAGACTTCTAATGTTTGATGTGCCCAATCAACCTTTAATAAATTCTGCTTGTGTTGGGGGTGTGCCCTGCCATGGAGAGCAGAGGAAGCTAAAATCCCAGCTCCTGCTCCCCATGCCTGGCTTCAAACACATCCAGCAGCATCCACCAGCCAAAACCAGCTGTATATACCGGCTAATAAGAGGAGCGCCCAGCCCTGCACCCGCCCGTGATTCCAGCTGACCCCGCTGTGGGAATCGCCCGATATCTGGGGAGTGCAGGCAGAAGCGGTGCAGTCCGCACGGCCCACAATATGGCAGACCCCGCCCAGAAGCAGAGCAGCGGGACAGGGACAAAAGAACCCCCAGGCAGCGGAGAGAGACCCCCCACCCCACCAGGCATTGAAAGAGACAACGCAGGCCGGAGCCCCATGGAGAAGATCTCACCACCATCTGACACCTGTAATCCAGAGCCGCCAATCTGCTCACATGCGGCGGCATCCTGGGTCTATACCATCCACGATGCCGACGAGACCACACAGAGAGGAGGGGAGGTCCTGCACACGCCAATCTCTGAAATGAGGCCCCCTAGAGGTGCAGCACATTCAGGAGGACACCAGGAGGTAACCGGGTCCAAAGGCTGCACAATGCACACAGCTGGGGCAAGCTCAGAGGGGCTGATAGGGGCACATGGATGTAATGACCAAAGGTCCTATTAAGATCCAGTGAGTCACAGACTGAGACAGAGGCAGAAATTAACAAAAGTGTTTTTACTGATATGGGGATCAAAGTATGGTTCAGTATAGAATGTAATAGTCTCAAAATCCCCTTAAAACACTACCAATAACAATTTTACACACTCAGCGCTAGCCAACATCAATGCACCGATCTCAGAGTTCCCAGGGTATGTAAATCACACTCAGAACCAGGAGCAAATTTACCTACACGTTAGACTTATCAAGGATTTAACTTCACTAACTGGAAAGACGATGTACATCAGCTGGGGGCGGTCTGATGGAACCTCTGAGATGGTGCACTGAGTATAACTTATCACAGCTAAGAACAATGCATTAAACTATATCAATGGTGGCTATACACTTAGCACAGGGATACCCGGGTATCTTAAAAGCTATGGTACCATCAACCTCAAATGTAGTTTGACACCGGCCTATATTCCACATTGGCTGCAGCAAGTCCAGAAAAAAAAACCCTTTGGCGCCAAAAAAAACTTATTGTAAAACAGCAAAATTCGGTGGCTTACCAGCCAATGCCAGATTCACATGTCCAGTACTTTAGTTCTGTAGCCTCGGGATACAGTCTGTGGATCACTCTTTACCAGGACTTGTTAGGATCCTTTTGATCAGGATGGCACCGGACCCAGTCTCTCCTCAGTCTCTTTTCTGGTAGGGGAACCCTGGTCAGCTCACCATGCGGTCTCTAGTCCACACAGTTTCCACCGGCTCTGCAATAGTTTCCAGAAAAAACACAAGTTCTCCCAGGACAGGGATCAGCCACCCCTGCCGACAGCTTGCACAAAAAGTCTCATCAAAGTCCAATCTCCAGGCTTCTCACCACTGTTTGTTTTTAGCACAATTTACAGCCTGTCTCTTCTAGCAGGGCAGCTCTCAGCTTCCCTTCACCATCAGCCTCTCTCTCTCTCTCCTGTTCAGGAAGGCTGAACTCACAGGGTCCTAGTGCTCTGCTGATGCTGTTACATTCCACACTCCCACATGACCATGCACCCATAGGGACTGGGGAAAACCGGGGGTCATAGGGATGGGCACAGGAATAACTGGGCCGCCCCGGGGGGAGCCTTAAAGGGCTCAATAGACACCGAGCTGACCCTAACTGCACGCAAATAAGAAAGAGAGAGGGGCACAATGTGTAGGATTATAATGAACATAACTGCCCCTAACTGCACGTCCTAGGGACCCGGCAGCAGACTGTAGAAGTGCTCCCACGTCCCTGGAGGTCCCCCAGGCCCCCCAAACACCAGATAAAGGGGTCTGGGATAACCTCTGAGCACGCATCTAGGCCATACCCACCAGGGAGGAGATGGAGGGCTTTCTCCACATAATGGAGTCCTCCTTTAAGGCTGAGGCATTCGCATTCAGGAACAAAGTCTGCCAACTTCTAGCAGAGTCTGCTGCACTGAATCCACTATCACTGACCTGACCAGGCATGTAGAGACCCTCGAGAGGAAAGTCCATAACCAAAACTCAGAGTTCGACCACCTACTAGACCTAATGGAGGACCTAGAGAACCGTGACAGACGTAACAACGTTAGGGTCCAGGGCCTACCTGAATCCATCCTCGCAAGGGACCTGGACACTAAATTCCATAGGGTCTTTAACTCTGTCTGCAACATACCCAAGGGAATGCCACTCGAACTAGACCGACCATATAGATCCCTGGGCCCCCCTCCCCAGATGGTGCCAGACCCAGAGACATTTAAAACGAAAAGAGAAAGGGGCGCTGTGTAGGATCTATGGACACTAGTTAAAAGCGCTGCTGTTATGTGCAGAATGCACTAACCTGAAGGGGTTGTGCCTTCCCTGCACAACCCTGGTGATATGGTATAAGAAGACCTCGGCTCACCTAGTTCGTGGTGCTCAAAAAAATAGTAGAAATAGTTTATAGTATAGTTGGCACACACTTAAGAGAAAAAATGAATCCGAAAACGGATTCACTTAAGAGAAAAAATGAATCCGAAAACGGATTCATTTTTTCTCTTAAGTGTGTGCCAACTATACTATAAACCAACCCTGGTGATAGACCTGGATGGAAGGGGTCACTGGCTGACGGCTCCTTGCGGTGCCCTTGCTCCACTGGTGCGTCCTCTTCCTGGATATTCACGTGATCGGATTATGGTCATATGACCGGCTACATCATCACAGGTCCTGACAACTACCTGATGAAGACAGTCCTTTGTACTGTCGAAACATGTTGTGGACTTTGCAGGAGGATTATTAATAAAGGTTTGTTAATTTTTGCTTAAATACCATCATACTGTCATCCTTAGCGCCCCCTATGAGACTTCTATACTTTTATCTTTCAGACCCAGAGACATTGTTTGCAGGGTCCACAACTTCAGAGCTAACGAGGACATCCTTGCAAAGGCCCGATCCCTTGACCTCCTATTGTTCCAAGACAACCCTGTCCAACTGATGCCCAATCTGTTACACCAAACGCTGCAAAAGCGTAGGGCTCTCCGTTCTCTACTGGAGGTCCTGCGCAGCAACAACACCCTGTACACCTGGGGCTTCCCCTTCCACCCGAGGGATATCCCAGCCTTCCTGAAGAGCCTTGGGATCCTGTCCCCCAACCGCAACATCACTGAGTGGCCAGGCCTGCCACGAGGTGGAGGGAACCCAGAGCTCCGAGAGAACAAAGGCCATGGCAGCGTACAAGCAGGAGGGGCACTAGGACATGGGTGGCTGAGAAAGGGGGCCCCAACCCTGCCTGTCATGGATAATACACTAGATCGCACCCATGCTGCACCCAGACGGGCCCTTCTCCCTAAAAGACGCCCTACATATGACGCCATATTGTAAGGCCTTGTTTACATTGAATATTTTTACTTGTATCTGATATTCCACTACTATTTTAGTTAATGTTGCTGTTTTATTGATTTGTATTAATTTTTATGCCTATGTACTAGAAGCTTTTGGTGTGGGGAGGCCATGCTCTACCTGGTTTTACCCCAAGGGGGATCCACACACTGCAGGCAGGTGCAGAATTCACTGCAACAACCTCCACCCTACTACTGACCCTGGAACCCAGTAACAGTCATCTTACTTTCCCCAAAGTCTTCTCCCAGTACCTCATCTCTCTAACTAGCTCTACCTCTTCTTTACATCGCCCTTCCGCCTAGTTCAGTCTTAACTCCACTTTATCCTTCACTCCCCTTCACCTCCCTTCTCCACCCTACCCTGCCCCCCTGGTTTACCTCCCCCTTCACAATCCTAACCTAGACCCTAGTCCACCCACTTACCCTATCTGCTCTCTACCCCGGTTACCCCTCCCTAAGGTGTCCGACTAGGTGCCCCACAACATGGCCGACCTAAAAATTGGAACCTTCAATGTGAGAGGTTTTAATACCCCCCAGAAACTCTCCCAAATCCTCCTTGACATGCACAAATGGAACGTCCAAATTTTACTGCTTCAGGAAACGCATTTCAAAACCGGGTCCATACCCGACTTCAAAAGCAAATTCTACCCAGTATGGTTACACAGCACCAACGCTGATTCTAGGTCGAAGGGAGTATCTATAGCGTTGCAAAAAACCTGACCCATATGGTAATAGATTCCAGACTCGACACAGGGGAAGATACATTTTCCTCAAATTGTGCAAGTGTGGCACCCCGCAACGAGTGCGTCACAAGAGGGTATTGCAGCCATAAGTGCAGCCGCAATATTCTCTGACCTGGCAGTGATCTGGTTAATTTAGAAATCCAACCCTGCATGCATCACCTAGAACAGAGGGCCAATCCTAGGTCCTGGTGGGTCGAGTGTTAGGGAAGTGTAGTAGAACACACACAGTAGTCTAGAGAGAACAGAAAGAGAACAGTCTGGAACAGTCCAGAACAAAGAACTTGAACTTGGAGGGGAGCGGGGGCTCCGCACCCCGTGCAGCCCCCGGGCCGTCACCGGTCGGGTGTTAGCACCTGAGGCCCTACTAACTGGGATTGGGCATTATTCACACGGGTTCCCAAAAGACTCCCGTGCCCACAACTCACAGCCGGTTCACTGGTACCGAAGCTGGCAGCAGTTCACCTCTGCTACGCGAACCAGAAACGTGGAGGAGCAGCTTTACAGGAGCACCCCACCACCAGCCAACTTCCAGTTGTCTAACCAGCGGTGTACCCACTGAGGGATCCAAGGCTCCCCAAAACATCCAGAACGTACATCATGGATAGGGCATTGAAGCAGCCTCCCCGTACCCGACCTGGTATTCCTGGGCGACACTGGCAACCACTTAGTTAGAATGGAGGAACACTGCGGATTTCTAAGGGACACCATCACTGCTGAGTCCACCCGGTCTACTACCCAACCACTGTATGCCATGTACTGCCTGCTGGTTACAGTAAAGACCCGTTGCAGAGACTTTCTGTGTCCGTGCTTCCTTATGAACTGTCCGTCCGCACTACAAGGTAACCGCAGCTGCTGCACAACATCTTAAGCAGCTCCAGCCTCCGGGGATCACCGCTCAGCCTGTGGGGAGCGTAACATCTTGCTGCTATCCATCCCCGGGGGCTCCGCAGCGTCGGTAGTCCTTACCGAAACTACTCATAGGTGGCGTCACGAATAAATTAAAAACCCCTTTAATCTGTTCCACGAAGACGTCTTCAACACTTTTGATCTGCACTACACCGGGCCCCACTACCGGCAGGCGCGGTCCACCCGTGACAAGGAGGAAGGAAGCATCGCCTGTCTAAACCGGAGTCCCGGCCACGGTGAGTCAGAAAATGGCGTCACGAACAGGATACGAGCAGGCCCGTTACCCAACGGGTATAATGTGCTTAAAATGGACTTTATTGTCTACAATTTGGACTTTGTTCGTCCCTAAAAGAACTTTCCCGCCTTTTCACCATTGGGCCAAGATGGCGCCCAAGATGGCGTTCCCGCCACAAGAATCCGCCACGTGCAAGCCCAGGAGTGAGTCAACCGCCCCTCATCGTGAGAGGGCTAAAGACCAAAGGCGCCAAACTCTTTGTCCGCCCTGATTGCTCGAATCAACCATGGGGGCGGACCCCAAAGACTTTTCCCATCATTGGACTACAAAAGCCCAGAGGAAATGGGAGTGTCACAGACCTTCTTCACCAGCTCTACCAGAACGCTTACCGGTTGAACGGGTGTGGTTTCCCTCCGAAGAAGAGAATGGCCAGCACCAGACTCCAAGACCTGATGCGGGAGGTCGAGGCGGAGGCCAGAGCAGCCATAGGCCAACCGGGTCCGGGTCCTGCCCTTACCATAGACGGCAGCCCCGACTTCTGGCTAGAGGCTCTACAAGACCTCCGGGTGCGGTTACTTGAGACTGTGGAATGGACGATTCGCAGCTGGAGCACGACCCTAGGCAGACGACTACACCACGCGATGCAGCAGAGCCGACCGGGTACAGCTTCTCCAGGCCCAGACGACATCGCCAGCTTCTCAACCGCCTCACCGTCGCCCACCACCTGTCCTGCTTCATCACCGGAGCCCATAGACTGTGTCATTCCAGTGAGAGTTACCCCTCGACTAGTTCCAGCGGATGAACCCGCAGCCGACCTTGTTCCAGAGCCGGAGCTTCCAATACGCTCCCACGAAGAAGCCGACACTTACCTGGTTCCACCTGCGGAACCCGCGACTAGTTTCCACACTACTGAGACTGTCGCCTGTTTCTCCCTTGAACCGGAGGCCTCCTCTGCAACTACAGAGGCCTACCTGGTGACCGGGATTGAAACACCACTTCCCGCTGCTACAGAAGAAGAGGCAGGCAGCCTGGAAGTCCTGCACAACGACCCCGAGGAGAACTTTGCAGCACAGCCACCCACCGACCCAGAGGATTTCATCCCATCGTCTTCGTCAGCCGAGCAGCCCGACGTAGTCATCGAAGGAGAGGTCGAGGAGGATGACGACGAGATCTACAGCCCAGCTGAGGACCTCTACACCGGGTTCGCCTGGGGAGACACAAGGAATCCTTCTGCCGGGCGATCCGCTCGGGTGCACTGGGCGGGTGCCGCCGCAACCCCATCTTCTCCAGTTCCGTTAAACCGGGCTCCACTCCAGACTGCCCACCAAGCTCGAGCCGTTCAACAACCAGCACGCCGTAGTGACTTTATCCACACGCCGCACCACTCCGACGAAGAGGTACGTCGTATCCGGAGAGAGGAGTGGCACACTCGACTGCAAGCTAACATGCAGGCTCGCGCCGAGGCCCGCCGTCAATCTCCATTACCTGAACAATTCCGTAAAACCGGGCGGGTAAGCACCTTTAACTTATCCACTGGGTGGGGATTCGTAAGGGAGGAGGGTGTGAGTACCGAAGTATTTGTGGGGCGCCGTGATGTGGAATCGCACCTACCGCGAGGACATCCAAACCGAGACTTGTATAGAGGGGACATTGTAACCTATGAGCGACATGTATGCTGTGACGGGTGGTTCGCTATACGAGTCCGGAACACTGCCCTCCATAAGTGACTTTTGTTGTTTGAACTTTTCCACAAAAGAGACTTCTTCCTGTTTGCGAAGTAACACCGCGACTTGGCGGCTACAGCCTGAACTTTTATTCTAAGGACAGCCGACCGCCCGCCGGGTCCGCGCAATGTGTTAACCTGTTAATTACCTCACTTTTATGCATACAATGACCTGTCATTAATAAAAGTGTATTACCTGTTATAAAATCTAAAAACCTCTGTAATGTGGGTAGTGTGACGCTTGGGGACAAGCGTATTCAACCAAGGGGGAGTGTGGCGCCCCGCAACGAGTGCGTCACAAGAGGGTATTGCAGCCATAAGTGCAGCCGCAATATTCTCTGACCTGGCAGTGATCTGGTTAATTTAGAAATCCAACCCTGCATGCATCACCAGGAACAGAGGGCCAATCCTAGGTCCTGGTGGGTGGAGTGTTAGGGAAGTGTAGTAGAACACACACAGTAGTCTAGAGAGAACAGAAAGAGAACAGTCTGGAACAGTCCAGAACAAAGAACTTGAACTTGGAGAGGAGCAGGGGCTCCGCACCCTGTGCAGCCCCCGGGCCGTCACCGATCGGGTGTTAGCACCTGAGGCCTTACTAACCGGGATTGGGCATTATTCACACGGGTTCCCAAAAGACTCCCGTGCCCACAACTCACAGCCGGTTCACTGGTACCGAAGCTGGCAGCAGTTCACCTCTGCTACGCGAACCAGAAACGTGGAGGAGCAGCTTTACAGGAGCACCCCACCACCAGCCAACTTCCAGTTGTCTAACCAGCGGTGTACCTACTGAGGGATCCAAGGCTCCCCAAAACATCCAGAACATACATCATGGATAGGGCATTGAAGCAGCCTCCCCGTACCCGACCTGGTATTCCTGGGCGACACTGGCAACCACTTAGTTAGAATGGAGGAACACTGCGGATTTCTAAGGGACACCATCACTGCTGAGTCCACCCGGTCTACTACCCAACCACTGTATGCCATGTACTGCCTGCTGGTTACAGTAAAGACCCGTTGCAGAGACTTTCTGTGTCTGTGCTTCCTTATGAACTGTCCGTCCGCACTAAAAGGTAACCGCAGCTGCTGCACAACATCTTAAGCAGCTCCAGCCTCCGGGGATCACCGCTCAGCCTGTGGGGAGCGTAACATCTTGCTGCTATCCATCCCCCGGGGGCTCCGCAGCGTCGGTAGTCCTTACCGAAACTACTCATAGGTGGCGTCACGAATAAATTAAAAACCCCTTTAATCTGTTCCACGAAGACGTCTTCAACACTTTTGATCTGCACTACACTGGGCCCCACTACCGGCAGGCGCGGTCCACCCGTGACAAGGAGGAAGGAAGCATCGCCTGTCTAAACCGGAGTCCCGGCCACGGTGAGTCACAAGGCTAACTCCATTTTGACTGTTGTTAACTGGTATCTGCCCAACAGGGGCCAGATTTGCAGGACGCTTCTGACCCGAGTCACTGAATTCACCGAGAGAACAACGATTATTGGGGGCGACTTCAACTTTACTATGGAACCCTGCATGGGCTCCACCTCATGGAAAGGCGCAATCCACTCAAACGACTGAGGGCACTCAAGAAACTCCTCCACACTCTCCAGCTTGTTGATATCTGGCGGATACTCAACCTCCAAGGTAAAGACTATACGCACTACTCCCACGTACACAACTTCTATAGCTGCATTGACTTGTTCTTGGCGAGCCATTGCACCCTCTGCTAGTATCTCCTATCAGACCATGCCCCGACATTCTTGAGTCTAACACTACCAGACATCTCACGCAAGCCATGGACCTGGAGGTTGAACAGTAACCTCTTGAAGGACAACACCTGCCTGATGGAGCTGAAACGCAACATTGAAGCATTCACCAAGGTCCATGAGCTTTACTCAACGCCACAGCTCTTCAAACAGGAAGCCCTGAAATGCTGCCTGAAGGGAACATTGTTTAAAAATGGAGCCAGACTTAAAAAGCTCAGACTCAAATCAATCAACAAACTAATCTCTCAAATACACGTCTTAGAGACAGCACATAAACAGACTGTGACCCAATCGACACTAAGAGACCTCATCCTCATAAGACAGGAATTTAGGGAACTACTAGACCAGAAATTTAAACGACAGACGGAAAGAACCAAAAATTACTACTACAGGGTCTCTAATAAGTGTGGCACCCCCTAGCACGCATGCTCCACACAAGGTCAAACTACACCTACATTCCCAAGATCAGGTTCGCGAACGAAAAGGATACCTACAACCCATCCAAAATATTATTGGTATTTCGATCATACTATAAAGACCTATACAACCTTAAGGGGAAATACTCAGACATGGCTCCAGACGACCTACTTAGCAAAATCTGGGACTATATAAAATTCACAGCACTTGCCCCCCAGGGGAAATGAAAGATAGAGGCCCTTGAATCCAAGTTTACTGAACACAAGATCCTAACTGCCATAAAAACCACCCTGACATCCAAATGCCCTGGACCAGACAGGTTCACCCCAATCTTCTATAAAACACTCCAGGCCCAACTACTGCCCCAAATGCTAGCCACATTTAACTCTATATCTGACGTCATCAACCTTGCCCCACAATCTTTGGAGGCCCACATAAGCATTCTACCCAAGAGACCTTTCCCTGGCCACTAACTATAGACATATCTCCCTACTAAACATCGATGTAAAGCTTTATTCAAAGATCCAAGTGGACAGCTTAGAGCCCCTACTCCCCTCTATAATCAACATGGACCAGATGGGCTTTGTCAAGGGCTGCGAGGCTAAAGACAATACAATTAGGACCTTGCTCCTGATCAATAAGGCCCAAACTCATAACCACTCCCTTAGCCTGCTGTTTATAGACGCTGAGAAGGCCTTTGACAGTGTCCACTGGGGCTTCATGAGGGAGATGTTCACTCAAATTGGCCTAGGCCCTAGGTTTCTACACAGACTACTCTCACTATACTCCACACCAATGGCCAGGGTCAGGGTCAACGGCATCTTGTCGGCCCCCTTCACCATCGGGAACGGGACCAGACAGGGCTGCCTGCTATCACTCCTCCTGTACGTGATAGTCATGGAACACCTAGCTAATGCCATCAGGGGTAATGATAACATGCATGGCATACAGACTAAAGGAGGCCACCATAAAACAGCTCTGTTCGCTGATGACCTTCTCCTATACATATCCCAACTGAGGATCTTGATCCCATCTATTTTGAAGGAACTCAAGGTGTTTGGCTCTTTGAGCAACTTCAAGATAAACTTCACTAAGATGGAGGCGTTGAAAATATCCCTCTCCCCAGAGGAGGTCTCCCTCCTAAAAACAAGTTTCCCCTTCAAATGGAAACCAGGCACAATCAAATACCTGGGAGTCCATATTCCCTCAGACTTATCGAAATTCTACTTACTTAACTACCAGCCCATATTTTCTGAACTGGACAAGCAGCTATCCTCATACAGACTGCCCAGACTATCCTGGATGGGAAGGATAAATGTAATTAGTATGGACATCTTGCCTCAAACACTATACATTTTCCAAACTGTCCCCACCGCACTCCATAGAGTCTTCTTCTCCAGACTCCGCTCCTTTATAGGGAGATTTGTATGTGGATCAATGAAACCCAGGGTAAACATGAGGACCCTGTCAGCCCACGTCAATCTCAGAGGCATGGGCCTACCTGACTTTCATAACTACTCATCGTTAGTCAGGTTGCTAGATTGGAGACACAGTCGCCACACTAAACAATGCATAGCACTGGAACAGGAAGGACTTTACATCCCCCTGCACTACCTCCCTTGGACACACACCCTTGACCCACAACAAATTGGCACTATGTCTGACCTCACCGTAGAAACTCTGAAAATTTGGCAGTCCTATAAAAACAATACTCTCATGAGAGGGATAGTGAGTTCACTGGTTCCCCTTTTCTCGAACCCCGCCTTTCAGCCTGGGTTAAACAGGACGTCCTTCTTAGGATGGACGAGAGAGGAGGATGTCCACACGGGACAAATTCTCCACAACAGCGAGCTCCCCTCCTTTGAGTCACTACAAAGCCTCTCACCAACAACACCTCTGAAATGGTACGGGTATCTCCAACTGCGCCCTTTCTGCTCCTCGGCAATCCAGTCGGGAGGGATCAGATCCCTCCCCCCTAAAGGAGTTGCTCCAAAATGAATCTCCCTCACGCAATCTCTGCAATACACCACACCATTGCAGAGGAAAAGGCAACTGGGAAGTGCCCCTTCCAGATTGTGTGGGAGAGAGAGCTAGGCAAAGAAATCACATTATCTGACTGGAAAAAAGATTTCTTTTCACACACAAGATGGCAACACATGCGCGGTCCAAGAGAGAATTCATAAAATACTTCTCGGGTAGTACCGCTGCCTGGACCGTCTACACATGATCTTCCCTTAAACCTCAGAGCTATGCTGGCAGTGCAAATCGGAAGTGGGAAACATGCTCCACATATGGTGGGAATGCCCTAAAATGAAGAGAATTACAACTTCATCACAGGCAAAGAAATAACTGGCAGCCACAGCCATATTTACCACCAGGCATGTGAGGGCACGTGCCTAGGGCCACAGGTTCCAGGGGGCGGCATCAGGTCAAAGTTGAAAATGTTTTTCTTTATATCTTCATTTCCCTCCCTACTCCGAAATCTTTATTAAATCCAGAGTGTTTTTAGAGGTGGGAGGGGGGCGCCGCATTCACTTGTAACTGCACCTTTAAGACACACGGTTACAAGTGAATGTGTAAGCTCCCCGGTCTTCAGCACTTCTGGGGTCAGTGAAGCTCCAATTAGCTTCCTGCCCTGACATGCCACTATGCAATTTCCCTGCAGAGGTCAGCAGCATGATGATGAGTCATCACTGCTGCCCACAGGATTCTGCAGAGTGTCGCATAGGAGGAGGAGGAGGAGGAAGAAGAAGATACCAGGTGCCAGGTAAGCGCTGAATAGCTGAACATAATGCCAAGGGGGGTAAAGAAGAGGAAGAGGGGGGTGGCATGAACAAGTTTTGGCCTACATGGAGGGAGAAATAGGGTTATGGGCAGCACCATGGAACATATGGATCATTAGCATCAGGAATAGGAGGATGGGCAGCAACATTGGGGGTTGAGCAGCAGGGATGAGGGATGGGCAGCAGGGATAGATGAGCAGCAAGGATGGATGAATAGCAGGTATAGGCAGCAGCATTGGGGGATGAGCAGCAGGGATGGGAAGATGGGTAGCAGGGATGGGGGATGAGCAGCAGGTATGGTGGACGGGCAGCAGAGATGGGCATGGGCAGCAGGGATGGGGCATGGGCAGCAGCATTGAGGATGAGCAGCAGGGACAGTGGATGGGCAGCAGCGTTGGGGATGAGAAGCAAGGATGGGGGAATGAGCAGCAGCGTGGAACACAGGAGGCATGGGCAGTAGCATTGGGGGATGGGCAGCAGGGATGGGGGATGGGCAGCAGTGATGGTGAAGAGCAGAAGGGATGGGGTGATGGGCAGCAGTGTTGAGGATGTGCAGCAGCGTTAGCGATGAGCAGCAGAGATGTGGCGATGGGCAGAAGGGTGGAACGCAGGAGGGATGGCCAGCAGCATTGGGGATGTGCAGCAGCATTGGGGATGAGCAGCAGAGATAGAGGATGGGCAGCAGCATTGGGGATGAGCAGCAGGGTTGGGCTGATGGGCAGCAAGGATGAGGGGATGGGCAGCAGCATGGAACATATTGGGGATAAGCAGCAGCATGGAACATAGGGGAGATGAGCAGCAGGAGTGGGGTGATGGTCAGCAGGGATGGGGTGATGGGCAGCAGGGATGAGGTGATGGGCAGCAGGGATAAGGTGATGATCAGCAGCGTGGAACATATTGGAGATAAACAACAGGGATGGAGGATGGGCAGCAGCGTTGGGCATGAGCAGCATTGGGAATGGGCAGCAGGGATGGGGAGATGGGCAGCAACATTGGCGGATGAGCAACAGGAATGGAGTGATGGGAAGCAGGGATGGGGGATGGGCAGCAGCGTTGCATGAGCAGCAGGGATGAGGTGACGGACAGCAGCGTTGGATGAGCAGCATGGATGGGGTGATGAACAGCAGTGTGGAACATATTGGGGATGAGCAGCAGGGATGGAGGATGGACAGCAGCGTTGGGGATGGGCAGCAGGGTTGGGGGATGGGCAGCAGTATGGAACATATTGGGGATGAGCAGCAGTGTGGAACATAGGTGGGATGAGCAGCAGGGATCGGGTGATGGGCAGCAGCGTGGAACATATTGGGGATGAGCAGCAGGGATGGGCAGCAGCGTGGAACATGAGGGGCTAGATGGGCACTGTGGAACTTGAGGGAAAGATTAGAAAATGAGGGATTGTGCCCCCCGCATTGTGATTTATTGCCTTGACTGGCCTGACGTCATGGCAATCTCCTATTACAACCTACACTTTTGCACTGCCCCTCAGCTTCCAGGTCATGTGTACATTCAAAGATTTATTTAATATGTGGACAAGTCTCCTTGGAAGCACACATACACTTCATACACCCCTGTGTTCCAGCCGCTCTGCTCGTGCTGGTGTGCACCCACTGCTCTGCTGCAGCTCCTGCGAGGAGAAGGAAGAGGAGGGAGGAGGGATGCTCCAGAGCATGCCCAGGAAGCTGAGGAGCAGTGCGCAAGCGGGATTTAATAGGAGATTGCCATGACGTCAGGCCAGTCACGACAAATAATCACAATGCGGGGGGTGTCCATAATTTGAAGAAGAGCGCGACAGAACCGATTAAAGATGCCTCCCCTATAACTGAAAAAAAAGGTCTGTAATGAATTCATATCAGCAGAAAATGTTTTTTTTTAATGACTATTTTTAATAAGCTAGTAAGCAGCTTCCAAGCAAAAGGCACGTGTATTATGGTTCGGTCATGTCTTTTGAAACCTGAAGCAGTGAAAATGACCAAACATATGGACAGCAAGTCCCTTTTACGTTGTAGTATATTCTTTTTACAATTATTACTTTTTCAGGCGGGAAACAGAGCGGATCTGACTGAAAAATAAAAATGCTGTGTGCACATACCCTGACTGAAAAGTAGGGGGCCCGACCACTGACAGTGTCTAGAGCAGCAGGAACTCTAAATACGGCCCTGCTGGCAGCCCCAAGATGGCCCTATTATCTGTATACCCTGGATCGATTAAAGCCACCAAACGGGACATCCTCCGCTTCTGTCTCTCAGCAGCCAGGTCCATCATCTGACAGTACTGGAAAACCACAGAACAACCTACTATTGCTGATTGATATGAGGAGATTTTTTGGATGGAGGAACTGGCGGCCAAGAGCTCGGAGATCCATGGATAAATTTAATGCCACATGGATGGAATGGACCTTGTTCAGGGACTTCCCCAACCTCCCAAAATTATTTTCCCAGCCACCCTAAAGCCAGGTGGCAAAGCCCAGATGTGGGCCCCAGGAGCCCCAGGTGAACCCCAATACTCCTTCTTCCCCCTCTTCCCCCCTCTCCACTTCCAGTTCTGTCCTCTCTCCCACGCCCTCCCAATCCTTTCCATCCTTCTTTTTGGCCATAACGACCATTGTTACTTTTGGAGGAAAAAGGGAGAAGCTTGGAAGCCAAAGAACACCATCCCAACTGTGAACCCCATCATGTTGTGGTTTTATTTTGCTGCAGGCGAGACTGGTGAACTTCACAAAATAGATGGCATCATAAGGAAAAAAGATTATGTAGCAACACTGAAGCAACATCTCAAGACATTAGACAATAAGTTAAAGCTTGGATGGAAATGGGTCTTCCAAATGGACAATGACTTAAAACTAGAGATGAGCCACCACCCTAGTGTCCTAGTTCGATTCGATTCATCGAATGAAAGGTGTGTTCGTCGAATGTTCGTCGAACACCCTCGAACACACTAAAACACTAGTGTGGTGGTCAATTTCAGTTCCGCAATGTATATACATACATTGCGGAACTAAAGTAAAATCAAGGGTTAAAA
>JARQOC010000001.1:358580899-358607902 GCA_033576535.1 Allobates femoralis
ACTATCAGGACATCATCGACATACCTGACATAGTGCCTTATGTACTTCAGATAGGTATTTGTGACAGAGAGTACATATTCTTCCTCAAAAACAGCCAAGAAGAGGTTGGCTAAGGTGAAAGCCACAGGGGTGCCCATAGCCACTCCACCTCGTTGAGCATACCACCTGTCCAAGAAAGAGAAAGTATTATGGGACAGAATAAACTCCAGTGAACCACACACAAAATCTATTACGTCAACATTTACTCCATGCTTTAGCAGCAATTTCCTTATCACTGTTACCGCCAGTGCCTGAGGTATTCTCGTATAAAGGCTTTCTACGTCGATGGAGGCTAGTCTAAAGCCATCCATCCACGTAATTTGGTCCACTAACTGCGTGAACGCAAAAGTGTCTTTCACCAAAGACGGTACAGTGTCAAGGTACGGATGTAAATACCAGTCCAAGAATTTTGACAAAGGTTCCAACAGGGAACCGACTGCGGATACGATGGGCCTACCCGGAAGGAGCATTACAGGACATGAGACAGTGGACCGACTGTGTTTTTCAACAAGCTGACAAGGGGGGCAGTATCGTGATTCTTTCCAGATCTGCATAGCTGGAAGAGGCTAATAGGCAATTGAGCCGTAGTGACACCTATGTGGCCTTGCCGGGAGACCCGACCCAGGTTCATCAAAGGAAACTGTAATCGTGGCTACAGATGGCAGTGAATAATAATGTCTTGACAATAAAAGAAGCCGAGAAATTGTTCCCGGAGTACCCGTCAAGGCCGCACTGGTACTACTTGCCGAAAATACACAAAAACGAGAGTGCCCCCCCGGGTAGGCCCATCGTATCCGCAGTCGGTTCCCTGTTGGAACCTTTGTCAAAATTCTTGGACTGGTATTTACATCCGTACCTTGACACTGTACCGTCTTTGGTGAAAGACACTTTTGCGTTCATGCAGTTAGTGGACCAAATTACGTGGATGGATGGCTTTAGACTAGCCTCCATCGACGTAGAAAGCCTTTATACGAGAATACCTCAGGCACTGGCGGTAACAGTGATAAGGAATTTGCTGCTAAAGCATGGAGTAAATGTTGACGTAATAGATTTTGTGTGTGGTTCACTGGAGTTTATTCTGTCCCATAATACTTTCTCTTTCTTGGACAGGTGGTATGCTCAACGAGGTGGAGTGGCTATGGGCACCCCTGTGGCTTGCACCTTAGCCAACCTCTTCTTGGCTGCTTTTGAGGAAGAATATGTACTCTTTGTCACAAATCCCTATCTGAAGTATATAAGGCACTATGTCAGGTATGTCGATGATGTCCTGATAGTGTGGGACGGTGATGCTGTTGTTTTTGACGAGTTCGTGGCTTTCTTGAACCAAAATAATTTCAATATGATGTTTACTGCAGTGTTCGGGGATCAGTGCCTCGAGTTTCTAGACGTAAAACTCGAATTGAAAGGTAATATGCTGATTAGATCAGTCTATAAGAAATCGACAGCCACGAACTCGTTATTACACTATGACAGCGCACATCCCTACCACACTAAAATAGGACTGCCGTATAGTCAGTTCTTGCGTTTTAAACGCCTGAACAATACGGTGGAAAAATTTGAGGAACAGGCAGACACGTTAGAACGAGATTTGAGATATCGAGGCTACCCGCGGGGTGTATTGCAAAAAGCGCGACAGAGGGCGCGTGGAGTCACATCTCACCCAGACCCCATGAACAATACCCTGGATATACCATCGAGTAATATTAAAAAATTATTTTTTAACTTTAAGCATGGGCCAATGTTTAGTAAGATAGCAGCCGCTATCAGACGACATTGGCATGTGGTGGAGTCAGATAGGACCTTGGCTAGGGTTTCCCCAGTCTCTGTAGTCACCTATCGGAGATGTAGAAATTTGGGTGACACCCTTGTACAAAAGAGGATCCGTCCCTTGAGTAGAGATAGGACCTGGCTAGGATCGAACCTTATGCACGGCAACTTTAAATGCGGGCACTGTAACTGGTGTAACCAGTAATTTACGGGCCCGGTGTTGGACATTGGTGGACGGACCATAAAGGTTAACTCCTTCATCAATTGCCGCACCAAATGGGTGGTATACACCGTTTGGTGCCCGTGCAAGAGATTCTATATTGGAAAGACCATTAGATCCATGTTTATTAGAGCCAGGGAGCATTTCAGCTCTATTGCCAAGAAAAAAGGTTCACCGCGTTTGATTCAACATGTTATTGAGGAGCATGGGGGCGATCCCAGTGTACTGCAGTTTGCAGGCATTGAAAGATTGCCTGCCTCAAAAAACGGGGGTGACCAGCATAAGCGGCTATTACAGCTGGAGGCCAGGTGGATCCTGGACTTAAATGCCCAGGGTGCACTCGGCCTGAATGATAAGCTGGATCTAGCCGTTTTATTGTAAAAATAAGAAGGTGATCCTTTGCTATGGCAAGGTACCCTCTCCAGTGCAGTACCTGTTCCTCTGTGTAGGTGCCACCCCCCAGGATGGGCGAGAGATTGTAGCCATCCCGGGGTTTTCTTTTACACCACCCCCCCACTTGCCCACGACTGGGTTGATATGTGGGTGTTTTCACTCCTACCGTGCCCGCTGATATAGGTACAAGGTTTGTCTCTTAGATTAGTGTAGCATCCATCACCTGCCTTGGCGATTCAGTAAGAGCCCATTGTGTGGTTAGCTGTATTCATGTGAGACGTGGATTATTTGTACTGAAAAAAAGGAATTGTATTCTGTTCCAGCCTCCATTTCTAGGGCCGCTCATTGGGCTCATGAATACATCTTTTTCTTTGGGCCTGATGGCGGCCCAGAAATGAGCGGAACAGCTTGGCTGGAGAGAGGAGTTTGCTGTGGGTTATCTGGGATACCTTGGTAACCTGCCTCAGCTCCGTTTGGCTATTCCCGGGTCCCGCGAGTTACTAGTTATCTGTGTGGGTTCGGATCCTTTGGCCATCGGTGCGGGGCTCGTTGTTGGGTGCCCGAGATGCCTTCAGCTGGCTACACATACTCCCTCTAGTACACTCCCATGCTAAGACTTTACCACGCCCTCAGAAGTTTGAGTGACACATACACTGAGGCCCTTGGGTAGGGATTCCCCAGAAGCCTTGGTGTTGGATGGTGGGTTGGACTTACTGATCTGCCTACAGTTGGCAGGTGTGTGTATGCTAGCTAAACCTAGCAGTACTGTAGCGCTCTTTACAGTGATTTTATAAGCATCTGGTACTTACTGAAGTTATTTACCTCATTTTCTGTTGCATTGAGCTGAATATTTGTTGTTTTTATTATATTTGTACACTTTGCACAGATTGTTGCTATGTGGTGACGCCTGATGGGCGGTTCTGCCCCGCCTATATAGGAAGTGGGGTAGACACCTGTAGCTAGCCGTGACCGGTAGAAGGGCCTTTGCCCGAAACGGACCCGTTGTCACCTCGGCGCCCCCTCCCTGCACTTTGTATATTCCCGCAATAAAGATCTCGTTACCTGCTGACCTGGTGAGTGCCGTTTTTCTTACATTTTTGATGATGAATTGTTTTGCTATACTGGCACCACCGGTCGCACTAGTGCTTCCCGCCTCACATGCATATTCCACTGCCTGAGAAGGATTACTGGTCATAGTGGTGCCCCTTTTCGTTTCTGTTAGATTTCATATCACATGAATAATATAGTCAGTTCACTGAAATAAGGAACTGTATGGTATCAATTTGACTGTTTCTAAACATGAGTATCATATACACAGAGGTATGTGTGGCACCCCACTGGTCATGGCGCCAGACGCAGACGCAGTGTGTAGGATGCAAATAGGAGAAGTGAAATGTTGTTATTCACATTTACAGTAGCTGAAAGTTGGAAATTGTGATTTCTAAAAGGAAAATAAATTGTAACAGGGTTATCAGGAAGCATACATATCACATGAATAATATAGTCAGTTCACTGAAATAAGGAACTGTATGGTATCAATTTGACTGTTTCTAAACATGAGTATCATATACACAGAGGTATGTGTGGCACCCCACTGGTCATGGCGCCACTATACGGGTACTGCACCCAAGACAGTGTGTGTGGTATTCCAGTCATCAGGGTATGTAATGTGCTTTGGGGTCCTCCATTCCTGCAGTAACACACTTAGAGCTAGGGAACCCTGTAGTTAACCCATTGCTAGGGAACCAGTCGTGGTGGGAGGAGCTAGGTGTAGAAAAAAGCGGGAAGAGTGACAGTTGAGTCAGTTTGAGTCAGGCGGAAGAGAGAGCTGAGTCAGAGTCTCTCAGGAGAGCGAGTGAAGTCAGGCTGAGGAGAGCCTGGGAGATGGAGCCTGAAAAGGACAGCTACCCAGACAAGTAAAAGGGGGTCCCTGGCTTGTGTTAGCCCAGAGACCGGACTATAGAGAAGAAAGTCCGGAAGGGAACCCAGTCCAGACCAGGGAACCGGTTCAGAGGGCGACTCAGGCAAGTTCAACCCTGAGGCGCCGATACTGGTAAAATCATGGGCCTGTCATGCAGCCCCAACTTAGTCCGACATATGCACGACCCCACCAGAAGCACTAAACAGGGTTGAGCCCTCCCTGGTGACCAAAGGGGGGATCATCATCACACCCGACGGGCCTGGTAGTAAGAGGGCTCCGTGCACGGCAGGGCAAGAATAGAAAGAGGTTGCAGAGATAGAGAGAGGACAGTGAAAGATTAAAGGAGGAAAATCTTGGAGACCCTCAGAGACATTGCATCCTCTGGTGACTACCCAGCCAGCTACCTGAATTGTGAACCTGTGAACTGTTTTGAGAACTGCCTTGCCGAGACAAGTAAATTACCCGTGCAGAGCAAGAAGGCCTCTGGTATCTTATTTCAGCTGAACTGGTAAACTGCCATTCCTCTGGTTTGCAGAGACTGCGCTGCCCCATTCCTACTACGCTGCCCTGGGGACACAGCTCCAACTGCATGGAGCCACATCACCTTGCTGCAAATCCACCATCCCCAGAGGTCTGTTAGCAGCGCTGGTGCAATCACCAGAAAACTGCAGGTGGCGTCACGACAATAACTTTAATCTATGTAAATGACCACCTTCAGCTAACCACTAGGGCAAGGATACAGGCACCGACCACCGCCAGTGACAGAGAGCCCATACAGACGCCCGGGATCCGAGTACCCTTGCCCTGGGTGGGTTATATACCCATACAGTTTTTGTTGATGTTGGTTAGTGTTAGTTTCAGTTTTAGTTGATTTTTTTCCATGAAATTTCGCTGGTTATCTTAGATGTCTTTGATGTGTACATGTGACCTCACTGCTAATTTTGCAAGAACAAAGGGGGACCCACATGATTCCCCTTCCAAACAATAATATCTGCACCTCTCTCTCCCCTCATCACTGTCTTCCATATGCCAAGAAGACTCTTTTAGAAAAGTAAATGCCATGGTAAATGTTCATTCATTCTTTACATCAGTGTCATATATTCATTGTATATTATTTTCTTAATGTTCTTAGTATTAAACACAATATTTATTCTCTATAAAATCTGTTTTTTGTATGTCTAAAATGAATTAATTTGATTTACATAAATTCCTATGGGAGTAATGTTCTCGGTTTTCATCTGTTTCGGTTTTGGCCAATTGTTGTGGGACGAATTATTGTTGAAAACCAAATTATCACTGTACATGACTTGTAAATGGTCCTAATCAGAGGCGTAGCTGGTTTTCTGATCGGGCGGGGGAGGTTGTGAATCATTTGAGTGGGTCCATAACCATGGAACCATGTTTACAACTACAATTAAGATCATATGTAACCGCCATATGGTGATGTATAATGGCAGATACTAGTCCTGGAGTGCATATTAATAGATTATAGTAAAGTTATAGATAGGATTTACAGTGGATTTTCTTTCTTATGGAGTCGTTCAGTTTTCTCATCTTTTTCATCTGGCCTAGACCGATATGATGACTTCTTCCAGCTACAATTTGTCTACAGAATTTACATCAAAAAACATTTGACTTCTCACATCTCCAGCACCATCCCCATCTATTCTCAATTTGCACAGATTCCTCATCCTACTTAAGCCCAATACTAAAGCCACTGCTGCCTTATGTGTCTCTATGTGGTAGAAAAACCACCTGCTGTGTGGTAGAAAAACAGTGCTCCTTTTACCGTCCTGCATAATATTATCACCTCTGTGCCACTCCATAACAATGTCACCACTGTGCCCCTCCATAATATCACCACTGTGCATGCTACAAAGTAAATTGACACTTTTGTGCCCTCCTAATGGTGAAAGGGTTCCTTGATTACATTTGTGTCCAGTGTAAGTGCCCTTTGAAACAGTGACAATTTTTTCTTCCTTAAAGGGATCCTGTCACCCCCAAAACACCTGTAAACCTATTAAAACCTGTCCCTAGAGCATATTAACACTTTCCCTACACTCTTTTTACCTCCTAAATGCAGTAAGTGACATTGGATAAAAACGTTTTATAAGTACCTGATTACTGATGATAATGAGTGACTATCTATTCATAGTCACTCATCAAGACTGCCCCTCTGCTTCATATCACGCCTGAATAGGCGTGATCTACTGCCCAGATTCAAAATCGCGCTCCCTGCTGTGCCCTGTGTCGTCCGAGGCTGCTGTGTGGCCGGGTGACGCGATCCGCGTCATTCGCGGCGCCTGGTGACGTATTTACACCGGCGCCGCGCTGTCGGCTTCAAAATGCGCACTGCGCATGCGCATTGGGCATGCGCAGTGCGCATTTTGAAGCCGACAGCGCGGCGCCGGTGTAAATACGTCACCAGGCGCCGCGAATGACGCGGATCGCGTCACCCGGCCACACAGCAGCCTCGGACGACACAGGGTACAGCAGGGAGGCGCGATTTTGAATCTGGGCAGTAGATCACGCCTATTCAGGCATGATATGAAGCAGAGGGGCAGTCTTGATGAGTGACTATGAATAGATAGTCACTCATTATCATCAGTAATCAGGTACTTATAAAACGTTTTTATCCAATGTCACTTACTGCATTTAGGAGGTAAAAACAGTGTAGGGAAAGTGTTAATATGCTCTAGGGACAGGTTTTAATAGGTTTACAGGTGTTTTGGGGGTGACAGGATCCCTTTAAGAAAGTAATAATTCCCTATGTGCACTTTTAAAAGTCACAATACCCTAAGTACCTCTATAACAATAATGCTTCTTAAGTGCCTATTTAATATTTGATACTGCTCCTTAATTCTCCACAAGTACTGCTCCCTTACACACAGTATAGCGAGCCCAAATCCTCACTATAGACAGTGTCATGGACACACAGCTCTTCTACACACAAAACGATGTGCCCCGCAGCTCCTGTATATACAGTGTAATCCACCCACAACTCCCCTCTACAAAGTATAATGAGCCAACAGCTCTCTTATGCCCAGCATAATGGTCCCACAGCTACTCTATAAACAATATAATGGGCCCACAGGTCCTGTATACATAATATAATGTCACACAGCCCCACTCCACACAGTATGATTGGCTCACATCTCCCCTCTATAAAGTATGATGTCCTCAGAGCCCACCTATACACAGTATGCTCCCCACACATCCCTCCTATACACAGTATGATGTCTCCACAGCTCCACTATACACACTATGATGTCCCCACAGGTCAATTATACACATTATAATGTTTCCACAGCTCCTCTAGACATAGTATGATATTCCCTGATCTCTCCTATTCATAGTATAATGTTCCTACTGCTCCCTAAATACACTGTGTAATGATCCACACAGTAGTCCTCACTCTTTATGGTGACCCCACACTCTGTAATACCCCCCAAGAGTCCCTGTACATATGAGGGCCATCTTACAGTTGCCCCCATACTGTATAGTGGCTCTCATATTAGCTCCCACACTGTAGAATGCCCCTTACTGTAGCCCCCACACTTTGAGGGCCCCCACTGTATAATGAACCACACAGAAGTCCCAATATTTTTCAAGATTGTATTAGGGCCTGTACAATAGATCCCACACTTTATGAGGCCTTTATAACTTAAGGGGATCCCCTACTGTCTAATGAGTCCCCACAATAGCCCTCATTCTGTATGAGAGCCATCTGCAGTAGCCCTCACATAGTGTGAATGTTACACATAATTTATGTTACCCCACTGTCACACTATAAGTACTAACTACAATAAAAAACATCATATACTCACCTAATCCAGGATCCTGCTGTGTACGCGAGCAGAGCACAAGCAGACCAACTCTTTGAGGTGATTGTGCCCAGCACACACACTGGACGTCATACAGGGAGGTCATCGTGCCGTTGCCTCATCCACTGGATCACTATGCCATTCTCTGGACTGAAGGCTTAAATCAAAGTGTGGTCTACAGAATGGAGAGTTTTAGTGTAAGAAGATCATGCTCAACTACAAAGCTTAATTATATTGGCGTGCTGCATTTGCCAATACAGTTAGGATTGAAGAATCTCAACATTCATTTTACAAACTCCCTGGTATATTATCATATAGATGCAGAGGTAAATTTGTGAATGTTATATTTGCATGTAGTTGATCAGTGGGCCACCAGAGTCAATGTTACTGGTGGGCCCCTATTGCACCAGTGTGACACTGTTCTCACCTGTGAAAGAATCAGAGTACAGTCAATAATGCTCAGCTAGCAGCAGAGACTGAACCGAGTGTCATTTGAAAATAACATCCAATTTTCTGGTAGGAGAGAATCATTGGATGCTGTGCCCAGTTTGACCCCAGCCTAACACTATAAGGGGGGTACATCCTGCTGTCAGGTTTCTTTTAGTTAGATCTTCATTTTTGCAGGTTTTCTAATGCATTTTTAGAATTTTGCATAGCTGTCCCAGAGCTTCACAGTATCCGATAAATCAGCGCCTAAATTGTCATCATTTTGATAGACAAACCATGACATGAAACGTAATGTGTTGTAGGGTGATCAGCATTGTATCTTGTTTACTTGATTCTTGGAATGTAGACTTTCCAGAAATTGAAATAATGGAGGTTGAAAAAAACACATCAATGGTGATAAAATATCACAGACATAGTGAACATTGCAGCCTTTGTGGTTATCCAATATTGCGTATTTTCCTAAAAACATATTGAGGTGTAAATACAATATATTTTCATGAATTTTGATGTGGGGAGCTCAGTTAGTTGTAATGATCGTGGATTGTAATCTTTTGAGCAGGCTCCTCACTTCTCTTAGTATCTAGTGAATTGTGTTACTCTCTATTGTCTCATATTGTGTGTATATGTATCCTCTGAATTGTAAAGAGCTGAGGAATATATTTGATGTTTACATTATTATTAGAATTCAGTATCCACATGTGCGGGGCACATACAGTTAGGGCCAGAAATGTTTGGACAGTGACACAATTTTCGCGAGTTGGGCTCTGCATGCCACCACATTGGATTTGAAATGAAACCTCTACAACAGAATTCAAGTGCAGATTATAACGTTTAATTTGAAGGGTTGAACAAAAATATCTGATAGAAAATGTAGGAATTGTACACATTTCTTTACAAACACTCCACATTTTAGGAGGTCAAAAGTAATTGGACAAATAAACATAACCCAAACAAAATATTTTTATTTTCAATATTTTGTTGCGAATCCTTTGGAGGCAATCACTGCCTTAAGTCTGGAACCCATGGACATCACCAAACGCTGGGTTTCCTCCTTCTTAATGCTTTGCCAGGCCTTTACAGCCGCAGCCTTCAGGTCTTGCTTGTTTGTGGGTCTTTCCGTCTTAAGTCTGGATTTCAGCACGTGAAATGCATGCTCAATTGGGTTAAGATCTGGTGATTGACTTGGCCATTGCAGAATGTTCCACTTTTTTGCACTCATGAACTCCTGGGTAGCTTTGGCTGTATGCTTGGGGTCATTGTCCATCTGTACTATGAAGCGCCGTCCAATCAACTTTGCAGCATTTGGCTGAATCTGGGCTCAAAGTATATCCCGGTACACTTCAGAATTCATCCGGCTACTCTTGTCTGCTGTTATGTCATCAATAAACACAAGTGACCCAGTGCCATTGAAAGCCATGCATGCCCATGCCATCACGTTGCCTCCACCATGTTTTACAGAGGTTGTGGTGTGCCTTGGATCATGTGCCGTTCCCTTTCTTCGCCAAACTTTTTTCTTCCCATCATTCTGGTACAGGTTGATCTTTGTCTCATCTGTCCATAGAATACTTTTCCAGAACTGAGCTGGTTTCTTGAGGTGTTTTTCAGCAAATTTAACTCTGGCCTGTCTATTTTTGGAATTGATGAATGGTTTGCATCTAGATGTGAACCCTTTGTATTTACTGTCATGGAGTCTTCTCTTTACTGTTGACTTAGAGACAGATACACCTACTTCACTGAGAGTGTTCTGGACTTCAGTTGATGTTGTGAACGGGTTCTTCTTCACCAAATAAAGTATGCGGCGATCATCCACCACTGTTGTCATCCGTGGACGCCCAGGCCTTTTAGAGTTCCCAAGCTCACCAGTCAATTCCTTTTTTCTCAGAATGTACCCAACTGTTGATTTTGCTACTCCAAGCATGTCTGCTATCTCTCTGATGGATTTTTTCTTTTTTTTCAGCCTCAGGATGTTCTGCTTCACCTCAATTGAGAGTTCCTTTGACCGCATGTTGTCTGGTCACAGCAACAGCTTCCAAATGCAAAACCACACACCTGTAATCCACCCCTGACCTTTTAACTACTTCATTGATTACAGGTTAACGAGGGAGACGCCTTCAGAGTTAATTGCAGCCCTTAGAGTCCATTGTCCAATTACTTTTGGTCCCTTGAAAAAGAGGAGGCTATGCATTACAGAGCTATGATTCCTAAACCCTTTCTCCTATTTGGATGTGGAAACTCTCATATTGCAGCTGGGAGTGTGCACTTTCAGCCCATATTATATTATATAATTGTATTTCTGAACATGTTTTTGTAAACAGCTAAAATAACAAAACTTGTGTCACTGTCCAAATTTTTCTGGCCCTAACTGTACGTACTGTTCTGTAATGCTTTGCACTTTTGCAATAACCATTTTATGTCTACAATTTCATTTAGAACCATTGCACATTGTACTCTATTTTTACTATAGTAGTAACATTTTGGTAACAAATCATATGAACACTTTAAAAATTCTAGGTCTATTAGAAAAGAAATGTAAGTATTGTATTTATATGCGCATGTGAATACACACATATTCTTCAACATTAACATTACATCAACAAGTAAAAGTCATGGAGTTATGGAATGAAATGCAAATGATAAAAAAGTGTAAACAACATTTTCAAAACATCTTGATTCATTCAGTATTGAGTATAATCACCACATGAGGAATCCCTGCACTTATACACCTTGGTATGCTATCAGATACTAATGGTTGTCTGAGGAATGTTGTTCCACACTGAATGCACTTGAGTAGGTAAATGATCAAGATCCACTGCTGGCAGCTCACTTTGCAACTGCTGACCAAAGACGACGCACGTGTGCTGAATGGTAGATACATTGGGAGACATTGCATTCCATATTAGCACGTTTAGATCATGCAGAAAGCTCTATCTTGACAGACAGACATAAGAGCATAGCATTTGGCTGTTCTTCAGCACTCCCATCCCAAATGAATGGAGCGGAGGTGCACATGATCGATCAATATTGCATTTACATAGGGCTCTTCAGAGTCCTGGCTTCTAAGATTGGTGGGGTGATGCAGTTTCCCATCCTATAGCTTCTATCATCACTCTCAAATGAATAGTCATCAGAGGCAGCGCTTGTGTAACTTACCCTGCTTCTATCACTGACCGCTGATGACAATTCATTTGGCAGCGACTAAACTGTGGGTCAGCGCCTCCTGACGATATCTCCTTTCAAAGCAAGAAGCTACCACAGCAAAAACACAAGTAGAGTGCCTACAGGTACCTCAGTCACTTCTCGCACAGCTTTTTTCAACGGCACGGATCCGATATCTTCAGCGTAGGTTATGGTAATTAAACTGTTGCAAGTGACTGCAGTTTAACACCTTGATAATGTCCTGTTCCAAACTGAGTAATAGAAACGGTGAGATAGTGACTGAAGCCCCAGCCTCCTGATGATGCCTTGTTTAAGAATTCTCTCAAATGAAATGTTACAGGAAGTGAAGAAAATCCATTTAGGGATCAGATGGATAGGGAGAAGTGTAGGGTAATTTATAATAAAGCAAATTACTAAAGTGGTTGGGGTGAAAAAAACATATTTATAAAGGACATTTTAGTTATTGGACAGGTATGTTATAATGTATAACCCCTTGGTTTCAGACATAGGTTAGTTATAATGTATAATCCCTTGGTTTCAAAAATAGGTTACTTATAATGTATAATCCCTTGGTTTCAGACATAGGTTAGTTATAATGTATAATCCCTTGGTTTCAAAAATAGGTTACTTATAATGTATAATCCCTTGGTTTCAGCCATGGGTTAGTTATAATGTATACCGTATATACTCGTGTATAAGCCGAGTTTTTCAGCCCAAAATTTGGGCTGAAAAGTCTCCCCCTCGGCTTATACACGAGTCAATACGGTAGTCGGGGCTGGGGAGGCTGGAGGAGGCGGGGGAGGCTGCTGTATGAGCGGCCCCGTCACGTGGGGCCGCTCATTATATATGCACTGCTTCCCCCTGTCAATCAGCGGCAGGGGGAAGCAGTGCATATGCCCCCAAATGCTGGCACTCACCCCCCCTTGCAAGGGTTCCCCCCCCGGGCGCTTATATTACCATCCCGGGCTTCTGATCCGCGCCGCTCCTCGGTGCTGCGTCCTCGGTGCTCCGTCCTGCTACTTCCGGGATCTCCGGCCGTCGCGCGATGACGTCATCGTGCAACGGCCGGGGATCCCGGATGTAGCAGGACGGGAGCTGCGAGGACGCAGCACCGAGGAGCGGCGCGGATCAGAAGCCCGGGATGGTAAGAGAAGCGCCCGGGGGGGTAGCCCTTGCAAGGGGGGGTGAGTGCAAGCATTTGGGGCTGCTGGTTACCCCCAGGGGGCTGCTGGGTACCCCCAGGGGGCTGCTGGGTACCCCCTGGGGGCTGCTGGGTACCCCCAGGGGGCTGCTGGGTACCCCCTGGGGGCTGCTGGGTACCCCCTGGGGGCTGCTGGGTACCCCCTGGGGGCTGCTGGGTACCCCCAGGGGGCTGCTGTATAGCCCCTGGGGGCTGCTGGGTACCCCCTGGGGGCTGCTGGATACCCCCAGGGGGCTGCTGTATACCCCCTGGGGCTGCTGTATTACCACTGGGGCTGCTGTATTACCGCTGGGGCTGCTGTATAGCACCTGGGGCTGCTGTATAGCACCTGGGGCTGCTGTATACCCCCTGGGGCTGCTGTATAGCACCTGGGGCTTCTGTATACCCCTGGGGCTTCTGTATACCCCCTGGGGCTGCTGTATTACCCCTGGGGCTGCTGTATTACCCCTTGGGCTGCTGTATTACCCCTTGGGCTGCTGTATTACCACTGGGGATGCTGTGTATACCCCTGGGGCTGCTGTATTACCACTGGGGCTGCTGTATTACCACTGGGGCTGCTGTATTACCCCTGGGGCTGCTGTATAGCCCTTGGGGCTGCTGTATACCCCCTGGGCTGCTGTATTACCCCTGGGGCTGCTGTATAGCCCCTGGGGCTGCTGTATAGCCCTTGGGGCTGCTGTATACCCCCTGGGGCTGCTGTATTACCACTGGGGCTGCTGTATTACCCCTGGGGCTGCTGTATTACCCCTGGGGCTGCTGTATAGCCCCTGGGGCTGCTGTATTACCACTGGGGCTGCTGTATTACCACTGGGGCTGCTGTATTACCACTGGGGAGGCTGCTGTATACCACACTGCTGGGGGCTGTATACCTGTGCTGGGGTCCACCCTCGGCTTATACACGAGTCAATAGGTTTTCCCAGGTTTTGGGGGCAAAAGTAGGGGGGTCGGCTTATACACGGCTCGGCTTATGCACGAGTATATACGGTAATCCCTTAATTTCAGACATGCGTTAGTAAAAATGTTTAATCCCTTAGTATCACACATGGGTTAGTCATAATGTGTAATCCCTTGGTTTCAGACACAGGTTCGTTATAATGTCCTAAAGTGCAGGCCCCCATCACCGACCTCTGTGCTGATGATCTGGCTTCTTACTTTATGGAGAAAATAGACAACATCCGCCAGAAACTCAGCTCCCAGCCTCCAAGCGCTGACACTCCCATTCTTGCCCACATCTCCTCAAGCTCACTCTCCACATTTGACCCAGTTACAGAAGAAGAGGTTGCCAGGCTCCTCTCTTCTTCTCGTGTCACTACATGCACCACTGACCCCATCCCCTCAAACCTACTCCAGTCTCTCCGTCCGGTCATTACCACTCACCTAACCAAAATCTTCAACCTCTGCCTTCTTCTGGCATCTTACCCTCCTCCTTCAAACACTCGATCATTACTCCATTATTAAAGAAAGGTTCTCTCGACCCATCCTGTACAAATAACTACAGACCAGTCTCCAACCTCCCCTTTTTCTCTAAACTCCTGGAGCACCTGATCTACTCCCGCCTCACCCTCTACCTCTCCGCTCACTCTCTCCTACATCCATTACAGTCTGGCTTCCGCCCCCTTCACTCTACAGAAACTGCCCTCATCAAAGTGACCAATGACCTATTCACAGCAAAACGTAATGGCGACCACTCTCTGCTTATACTTCTAGATCTCTCTGCAGCTTTTGACACTGTTGATCACCATCTCCTACTCTCTATGTTGCACTCCATTGGTATAAAGGACACCGCTCTCTTCTGGCTCTCTTCCTATCTTTCTGACCGCTCTTTCATTGTATCATTTGCTGGCTCTACTTCCCCCCCCCCTCTTCCTCTTCCCCAGGGTTCAGTCCTTAGACCTCTTCTCTTCTCTCTCTACACAGCCCCGATTGGACAAACCATCAGCAGATTTGACTTCCAGTACCATCTCTATGCTGACGACACACAATTATACACTTCAGATCCTAACCTTACCCCTGCAGTGTTAAAGAACACCAATGACTGTCTAGCTTCAGTTTCCAATATCATGTCTGCTCTCTATTTAAAACTCAACCTCTCCAAAACTGAACTTCTTTTGCTCCCGCCCTCCACTAACCTCCCTAAATCTGACATCTCTCTCAGTGTGCGGTACCACGATAACTCCTAGGTAGCAGGCTCGTACATAGACTGTACATAGCCCATTCACTATCTCTCTCGACATAACTCTTCTTCAAATTCCACGAAACCCAAAAGGTCTACACAGATTGTCTAGTGACCATTCATGTAACTTTATTTCTATCCCCCATTTCCTCAAGATGCCTGGACCATCAGTGTAATAAGCCCCTGTACTTTGTGTAACCCCTATCTCGTTGTAGATTGTAAGCTCTTTTGAGCAGGGTCACCTTTATTTTTTGTTTTATCTATTGTATTGTATTTTTTACATTGATTTTATGCTTATTGTATTGTTTCCTATTATTGTACTGTATTCATTCTCTACTGGAACTACTGTGTTATATTGTGTATTTTCTTACTGCATTATACAGTGTATTTTCACCTATTACCCACTGTATTGTAAAGCGTTGCGGAATATGTTGGCGCTATATAAATAAAGATTTATTATTATTATGTATTATCCCTTGGTTTCAGACATGGTTAGTTATAATGATTAATCCTTTGGTTCCAGATATGGTTAGTTATAATAAAAAATGTCTTGGTTTCAGATATGGGTTAGGCTGCTTTCACATTACGATTTTTAGACATCTGTGGTGATCCTTGAATTTCAAGGATCACACGGACAGGCATGGATCTGTGCCAACAGATGCCACTGATGCCCACGGATCCTTGTTTCTTGCTTCTGAGCATGCGCAGTATAGCAAATCCGTTTTACGGATCTGATTTTTTGATGGATCCGTTTTGATCATCACCTCAGAGCTCCATGTTACTTGAAAAGGACAGCAATGGATCTGTTTCTGTCCGATTTTTTTCAAAACAGCCCAAAATCGGAGCAGGCTCCGATTTTGGGGATGGGAAAAAATCTGACACAAACAGATCCATCACAAAACTGACACAATCGGATGCCAATAAGGACCGATCTGTGCACATCTGTGCCCATAGGGATATATGGAGACCGAATTGGATCCGTGGCTAACTGTTTTACAACGAATAGCCACGGATGAACAAAAATCGTGATGTAAAAGCAGCATTAGTTATAAAATAAAATTCCTTTGGTTTCAGACTGGTTAGTTAAAATGTATAATTCAGACATGGGTTAGGGGCCTTTCACACTTGCGGTTTTTTCCTGATTTGGAAGATCAGGAAAAAACCCGATTCTTACAGTATTTTGCCCATTCACTTTAATTTTGTCAGGTAGAATCTTGTTGCTTCATATTTTTTTCCTGAAATCATTAAAGAGAATGGACAAAAAAAATTAATCTTGTAAGAATCAGGTTTTTTCCTGATCTTCCAAATCAGGAAAAAAACGCAAGTGTGAAAGGGCCCTTAGCTATACAATAAAATCTCTTGGTTTCTCACATTGGTTAGTTATAATATAAAATCCCATGGTTTCAAACTGGTTAGTTATAATATAAAATCCCATGGTTTCAGACGTGGGTTCATTATAGTTTATAATCCTGTGATCTCAAAGTTAGGTTAGTTGAAATGGACCAATGTGCTCTTTGATAAGTGCATCATCAGGGAAATACAGAATTGCAGCAGCTGATGCTTTTCAAAGAAACACATTGCATAATTTTTGTTCCTGGGTGGAGATGTTACACCTCTTGATCTCTTAGTAATGCAGAGTAGAAATGTACAAAAGGCAGAATGTTTGCAATCAGAACTTCACAAAAGAGTAACCAGGCACCATGAGTGGAAGAGCCAGGAGATCAGTGGGACTTGTCGGTGCGCCTTTCTCCAAGGGCCAGGTGAGCATATTCCCACAATTAGTGCTTAAATGTGCATATTGTTTAGGAACCGAAGCTAAACTGATTATATTAATAATTTACTAAACATATTATGACCCTGGTAGTAAATTTATAAATTTGTAAATTTGTAAATTTATATATATATATATATATATATATATATATATATATATATATATAATGTTATAAATGAAGTTGCAGCGCTCCAATCCTTATTTAGGTGAAAAAAATATCACAGCATGGGCACAGCAGCGATGTTTCGCTCAAATAAGCTTTAATAAGCTTAAAAATAAGTAATAAAGTTACTTTATTTTTTATTGATTCCTACTCAATTTCCCACGCAATCTTATATATATATAAAATATTTACTTTGATGGAAAGAAATTCAAGATTAGGATCTTTTCAACTTAATTTTTGAACAGAATGCATCATTCAAGCCTGGCAAGATAGAGGCTAAGTATGTTGGATTTGTATTATATTCAGGTTATCAGTTCATTTGCCAGTATGGGTATTTGGAGGAATGTTGTAATTATGAAAAAGTATTACCCTGGCATTCTTCATGATTTGATGCTTCAGGATCACCATTTACGCGTTTTGCATCAATAATGTTCGAATTGGAATATTTGCTATTGTAGTAATATATTGAGGAATATTTATAGGAAACAGATTTAATCCATTTTAAATTAAAGTAGCAGATTCTAATATCATACATGGAAACAAGATATTTGCAAATAAATGGCACAAAGTACTTTGCTGTTCACTAACAGAAATGATTGTACCTTATAATTGATTGTATATTGGTGTGCCATTTACCCCTATAGTGAAGCCCACAACTGAAAAGTGCAAAGAAGCTTAATTAAATAAGAACAAACCTGTTTACATCTGCTTAATGGCTTTTGTCACTAGCTGGAGCAGACCCTAAGGGTATGTACCCATCTAGCAGTTTATTTCTGCACCAAAAAACGCTTCTTCCGGCAGAAAAAAAACAGCATTTGTTACATTTTGATGCATTTTTTATGTGCATTTTTTTTTCCATGTGTTTCTATCATATAGTCTATGAGAAAAATGCAGGGAAAATGCAGAAAGTATGGACATGTTGCTTCTTTATTCTGCACCAAAATATGCAGGAGAAAAAACCTGAAGGTGTGCACAGCACTTCAGAAAACCCATAGACTTTGCTGGGATGTGGTTTCCCTTGCAGAAAGCTGCAAGTAGAAACGCATCCAAAACCGCTAGGTGTGCACATAGCCTAATGGAAGTGCAAACAGGTGTTTCATTCATAGACTCAGATCTTTTGATGTGCAATAAAATAAAAGTGTTTTCACAAAAAAAGAAAAGAAAAAAAAATTTCTTATAATTGATAACATCTGATCCAGTTTTCGCTCTCAATATAGAGTTTATCTTTGGAGCAATAGTATGAATGGTTTAGCCCAGATCAATAAAAAGTCCCACAAGGACCACTCTGTTCTACATCTACCTCCACTACAGCATGTAGACAATTGTAACCCACCATCATCTTCCTCTTTCTGTATGTATACCTATATAAAGCTAATTATGTAAAATATCTTAGTTTACTTCTTTCTTTTTCCTAGCCAAGAGGAGGGGTAGAAGAAGGCCCAATACATATAAGAAGAGCTGGGTTAATTGAAAAACTGAAAGACCTTGGTAAGATATTATAACTTTGTAAAAGATCCAGTTCACACTATAAATGTGGTGTTGAGCGCATGCGAGAATGGTCAGGGGCATCTATCCACCATAGGGACCCATTGTAAGAAAACATATACCGCAGTGATCATCTATAGAAAAGTGAAATGTGTTGTGCTTTCCTATACAGATAAATGGCAGAAAAAACACACTTTTGGTGTCTATTGGATGAATAGAGGCCTACGAGAATGTCACAGTATAAGTCAGAAAAAGTCCTGACATATACTGTAGGTTCAGTATATAAGAGTGAACACTGTCATCTGTCTGCTCCTGCACACTTACACTGGATGATCCTGGCATGCACACAATATGGCTGCAGGCGTGCTCTAACACTTGCCTCCCGTGTGTCTGTGGATGCTGCTCACTACACTTTCAGATGCAGCTAGCAGTGGCCACAGACAGGCAGGAGCCATGTACCAGGGCATACCTGCAGCTTCATTGTTTGCTCATCCGCATTGACACCGAGTGTGCCGCTGCGATCATCCGTTGTCACTGCGTAGATGCAGAGAGGAGACAAAGCATTCACTCGTGGATTTGGAGACATGTCAATCACTATAAGGTACTGGCTTTATTATGCAGAGGAGGGCATGACGGTGCACCAAAGTACCCGCACTTGTATATCAAATAAAAGTTGATATTTTTATTACATATTGAGTTATGCTTAGTATACTGTAGTATACTGTACTTTCCCTCTGAATTGTAAAGTGCTGCAGAATATGTTGGGACTATAGAAATAAAGATTATTATTATTATTATTATATAGGGGCTATATAGTTTAATTGTCATATTAGGGGTTATAGGTTCCCTTTATGCATTAGGCTATGCATTTTTTTCTGTGCCTAAAATTTATTGCATTTGACTCAAGAAAATTAGATGTGAAAAGTAATTAAAATTGTGTGTGTTTTGATGCATTTTGTCCCTATATACTTCTTTGAGGAGCCTGAAATCTCAATTGCATTTTCTGATACTAAATCATAGCTTTTTATTACTAAAAATTCATTAACACCGCTGTGTCAACTCGGCACAACAAGAAATTTAGAAGATGAAAAATTAACAAAAACAATAAACAGAGGAGATTGTGATTTTATATTTTAGTATGGCCACCTGCAGAAAACAGGCAAAAAAAACAGTAGGAAAACAAAGAAGCATTTCCACACGTGGTACCATGGTCTAAACATCTGTGGCTTTCTGTATAACAGGCATGTAAAAAACACCCAGCATGTTAAATGCTGCAGAACACAATATTTTCTATAAAATCAGCGGGAAGAATTACAGGCACAGGCAGTAAAATCTGGGATGAAAATGCTGTTAATGTCATTAATAGTTAAGGTATATTTAATAATATGTCACAAGGCACATGAAAATGTCTCAGTAATTTATGTCACTACAATGTTGCATCATGTGGTCTTTTCTCGCAAGACAGTATGTTGAAATGTACCTGTCACGAGATTCGATGTGTGAAACTAAAAGTGCCACCTTCACAGCGCCTATGCTGCATTGTAAGAAGGTGGCTGTTATGCCCTGACTGCCCTTGTACACCTAATAAATAAATATGAATAACTTCCCACCCCGTATTATAATTATCTGTTTCTGGTCCGAGGGGTTTGAATGCACTTATGTAGGTCCGTCCCGCCTCTCCTTGCTGTCCAACAGTCTCTTCTTCTGATTGATATCCGAATCGTGTGCTTGTGCAGAAGTTTATCTGGATTGCGCAGGCACACTGTGTGCTTGCGCAGAGACCTCAGCAGATTGTGCATGCGCAGAACAGTTTTAGGCTCTGCCCACAGTAGGGCAGAGCATACTGCGCAGGTGCAATCTGCAGAAGCATCTGCACAGTGGGCAATTCAGATGTCACTCAGAAGAAGAAGCTGTTGGGTCACAAGGAGAGGTGGGACAGACCAAAATGCAATGAAACCCACTGGACTGGAAACCAGTAATTATAATACAGGGCAGGAAGTTTTTAAATGAATTTATTTGTTGCACAGGGCAGTGAAGGCAAAATACTCATCTTCTTAAAATGCAGCACAGGCGCTGCTGAAGGTGGCGCTTTTAGTTTCAAACACCCAAATCTCGTGACAGGTTCACTTTAATTAGGTTTTTAAAAATGTTCCCAACATAGGAGGAACCAGGTTATGGACATCTCCCCCATATAGTTTTACTCATTGAAACCAGATAGTGACATCTTCTGTGCAGTGATTACGAGGGCAGCCTCATTGACTTAGATAGCAGAGTTTTCTAGGCATGCTGGAGAGTTCATCATGCAAGGACAGGAGGGGGTGACCGGTGACCTTCACTGATCATCATGGTGTGGTCCTGTATTATCCAAATATAGGTGATACCTTGTAATCCTAACTGTGGGGACAATTAGGTGACTGTCAGCGATGGGCAAACCCAAACTATAAAGTTGGGGTCCGTACTGAACACCTAGTGTTCAGGTATAAACCTTGAACACAACTTTTGGTCCATGTTACTGTTTGAGTTCGGGGGTTAGGAGGGCTGTAAAAAGAAAGCAAAACATTGATTAAACATCAGCTCATACTTACTGGGGTCTGCGTGCTTGGACATCTGGGGCCAATCATTAACTTCCTGATTATTCACTTGAGAGGGAAGCAACTGTCAATCACAGATGATGTCACAGAGAGTGGGCATCTGTGATTGGCTGTTGGAGCCAGTGCAGTAACCTGGAAGCAGCCCATACATTCTACTGATAATGGCAGGCCTATATGAGACCTCCCCAATATCAATCCTTTGAGGAAATAGTTAATAACACACACAGAGAAAAATCATTTAATTGAAATAAATCAAAGAGAAAAATCCTTTATTTGAAATAAATCAGACAACCCTCATTTTCCAATGTATTTTCAATTGTATTTCCCACACATACCCCTCCGACGATAATCCACAACAATGGTCCCATGAAGCTCACTCTCCTCTGCTACATCCAGAGTCTGCAGCGAGGGAACAAAAGCTGTGAGGAGTGGTGACATCGTTCACTGAGTCACTGAGGCCCCGCGGCAATGCACTCAGTTGACCTAGCTGCCAGTAGCCAGGTCAACTGAGTTCACTGCTGCGGCAAACCATGAGTGACTCACTGCTCCTCGCAGCATTCAGTGTGGTTGGAGAGGCTGCAAGGAGAGGATTCTTTTGTTCCCACGCTGCAGACTCTGGATGTACCCCGGTAAGTATGAGTTGAATAAATGCAATGAAAAAAACACAAGTAACCTAATTTACTTAATAGGTGCAGAAATTCTACAACATCAAAAACTCACCAAAATCTCATTGTGAGAATAAAGGATAAAGAATATTTGTAGTTTTTTTTTTGTCCAAGTCACATTATTAGAAGATAAAAATATTTAATTCTACGTATTCGACGTATTCAACACAATTACAATAACACAAAAGGGGAACTGACTGGAATTATTTAATTTTATGATATAATAATCCTTTCCAATTTTTAGGAATAAAATGACTTAAAATGTCTTGTAAGTTCATCTAAAAATACAGTGTTCATACTCTGACTCACTGCATGTATATATGAGTGATAAATTTACATTGTGAAACTAACTTCCTGCCTATTTCATACTCATTTCTTAGTGCGATACATGTAGTTTTACACTGTCGTATTTCACATCAATTACATTATTTCTTGTTAAAGACATGACAGCGGCCTTCAACATTGTGCAAGATCCTCGAAAACCGTCAGCACTGTGTGGGCAATGAGGTCTTTGTGCTCGTAGGTGTAAGCTGACTTATTATAATTTAAATGAAAGATTCTTTAGTTAGATATACAGTATATCACAAAAGGGTCATTCCATGTCAAGTGAACCAATGATTATTACCTCTATATTTTTAATTCTTTTGAGATTTTGTTATTTGATAATAGCATGTCAGACAATGCAAAATGTGAAGAGAAAAATTTTTTTAAAAATTTATTTTTTTTTTAAATGATTTTCAAAGTTCGGAAAAAGTGTGAATTTCGCTGTTGCCTGCCTTTACGTTTCTCCTCATAACTAAGGCTAGGAATAAGATAGAGAGACAAAATAAACACCATTCTACTTAGAACTATACAGGCTTTCACCAGATATGTCACAAGAGGATCTTTGTTAATATTTTACCCATGTGATCGCAAGCGCAAAACTTTAAAACGTATTTCCAAAAAATCGGCGCGCTTTAAATATTTCAAAAACTGCCCATGTGTCTGCTTTGCTCTTAGCCACATCTGTACCAAATTTCAAGTTGGGATCGCAATGGGATCATATTTTAACATATTTTACTATTAATAGCGTCAATGGGTCATTCCATATCAAGTGATCTAAATATGAATATTTTTTTTACCTGACGTCTTTAGATTTTTTTTTTTTTTTCCTTTATGAAGTACTACTTTAGTTAATTACAAATTAAAAGTTTGGAATTTTTTTCTTCATCAGTTAATTTTTTACAGATTTTTAAAGTTTAAAAAAAGGGTGAATTTTGGCCTGGTACGACTTTAAATTTTTTTATCTCGGGCTAGAAATAAGATAGAGAAACAAAATAAACACCATTCTACTCAGAACTGTCCAGGCTTTCACCAGATATGTCACAAGAGTATATTTGTTAATTTTAATTTTTTACCTATGCGAATGCAAACGCAACATTTTGAAACGCATTTCCGAAAAAAACATTTTAATAAAAATTTTCCAAAACTGCCCATGTGTCTTTTATGCTCTTAGCCACATCTGTACCAAATTTCAAGTTGGGATCGTGATGGGATCATATTTTAAAATATTTAACTATGGTTAATCTCATTTTTATTAAATTTTGAAAAAACATATGAAAGACATACATTCAATCTTTTAACAAAATCTTGAGACATATAAAATATACAAAAAGAGAATTCACAAAGTTATTAGTAACTTTAAGATAAGCTGCAAATTTACTTTTGCGCTTATCTCTGGTGCAATATATACTACAATCTAAATATAATTCCAAACACTCAAGTATACAACCTTTCTCAGGGTTTTGAGATGTTCTGATGTCAAGGGGACAAGCAGCCCCAGCAGAATGATTTTTATTACTTGGCCCCTTCTAACAGGTTGACCACGTAAGTGGGTCATTACCCGTTGAGGCCTAGTTGGAATAGTCTATCGACTGGTGTACCGGAAAGGAAGGCCGAAATATTAATGATCTACTCACAGCTCAGAGTTTTCGATACCTGTCTAATGTTCACTAGAATTCTGAAGGTATAGGCGTAGAAAGGAAATACCTAGACTGAATGTATCAGATGGGAAGAAAAGAGAGATAAAAAAGAAGAGAGAGAGAGAAGAGAAACAAAAACCATTAGAAAAAGTTATACTGGGAAAGAAAAGCCACGTAAGAAAAAAAGAAAAAAAGGAGGGGGGGGACGGGTGAGGTATGGGAAGGAGAAAGGGTACTCATCCCACTGGCTCCCCATCAGCCAGAGGTCGAGCCATATTATCTGTGCTGGAAAAGATACTCCTAAATTCTGCAGAGTCGTGAAAAAGAATCCATTCAACCCAAATCCCTAAGAATTTGTTCCGAGATCCCGACGCATCAGCTGCGAGCTCCTCCATTCGATATGTGTCCATCAATTCTTTGAACCAATCAAGTAGAGATGGAGCCCGGCTTGATTTCCAGAACCTCGGGATCACAGCACGAGCAGTCGAGATGCAAAAGCGGAGAATATCCCTCTTCTGTAGCCCAATAGGACCTGGAAAAAATGGATAACATTGCCGATTCTGGGCAGCATTCGGCTTGTTTACCTGTTATCCGGGCGTATGCATTGAAAACCTCAGACCAGAACCGCCGGATTTCCCCACAACTCCACCAAATGTGTATCATTGTACCCTTCTCTTCCCCACAGCGCCAGCAGGTATCAGGGGTTCCAGGGAACATGTTCCGGAGTGTCGTCGGGCACAAGTACCATCTAGTGAGCAGCTTATAGCTTCTTTCTTGTGCAGAACAAGCGCTAGCTAGTGAGTGAGTAAATATAAAGCATTTCTGCCAATTAGCTTCTGAAATGCTACACCCCAATTCCCTCTCCCAAGCACGTTGGAAGTAAAGGGTGCCCTGCTCTCTCATGGACCCTAAGGCCTGGTATAGAAATGATATTTTGCGCCTCGGTGGAGCCTCCAGTTGGAATAACCTCTCCAATACGTTGGGCGTCAATCTTACCCTGCAAGAGTGGTCAGCTGAATATAATTATGCTCTGTATTGGAGAAATTCGAATCACTTAAGAGGTCTCGTAGGTTCTTTGAGTTGTAGCTCTGCCATCGGGGGCAAACCACCACTGGACAGAGTCTGTCCTACTCGGGTGTCATCCACAATCCGCCAACATAAAAATCTCTGCCTGTCAAATCTGGGTGGGAAAGATGGGTTGGAAAAAAGGGGAGTCAAAGGGCTAAGTCTGTCGTTTAAGCGGAGGGTTTTCGTCACTAGGTGCCATACCTTCAAGGTGTTTCTGGTCATGTCTGTCAAAGGTACTAGGTCTGTGGAATCTTTAGGGGAAATCCAAAGCAGGTGTTTCAGCGGAATCCCCAAACCCTCTTGCTCCACCCCTACCCATTTCTTGGAGGACGCATGATAATGCCAATCTAGAGCTCTAACAAGAGAGGAAGCCTCAAAGTACGCTCGTATGTTGGGTAGTCCAACCCCTCCTCTGGTCTCGGGCAAGGATAGGATATTCATTCGCAATCTGGACCTCTTGCCCCCCCAGACAAATCTAAGGATCATAGATTGCATTTTGGAGAGGAAACCTCTATCCAATAGAACAGGAACTGTCTGAAAAGTATATAAGAGTCGGGGCAAGACATCCATCTTGACTACGTTTATTCTCCCGAACCAGGATAGCTTTAATTGTCTATAGGAGGTAAATGCCGATTCCGCGTTAGTCAAAAGGGGTTGATAATTTAAATTGAATATTTGTTTAAGATCTTTTGGTATAAGGACTCCCAAGTACTTAATGGCTTCTACTTTCCATTTAAATGGGAACTGTTTAGATAGATGAGAAACCAATTCTCCAGGCAAAGAAATATTGAGTGCCTCGGTTTTGGAGCAATTCACTTTAAAGTTGCTCAATTGTCCGAACCGTTCAAACTCCATTAAGACCGAAGGGATGGAGACCAGGGGCTGGGAGATGTAAAGTAGCAGGTCATCTGCAAATAAGGCTAATTTGTGATGACTCTGTCCCAGCTTGACCCCATGGACGCATTCATTGGACCTAAGTGCAAAATATTTAACTATTATAGTGTCAATTCAAAAGTCACCAAGAACACAATCAGTCATTTTTTCACAATTGCCCGTCAATAGTTTGAATTTGATATAAAGAAACATAGTCTTGTAACATCTCAAATGAAAGCTGTTACCGTTCTGAGTAAAATGATGCCTCTCCCACTTCATTATCTTATTTCTAGCCTGAGATAAAAAAAATTAAAGTCGTACCAGGCCAAAATTCACCCTTTTTTTAAACTTTAAAAATCTGTAAAAAATTAACTGATGAAGAAAAAATTCCAAACTTTTAATTTGTAATGAACTAAAGTAGTACTTCATAAAGGAAAAAGAAAAAAAAAATCTAAAGACGTCAGGTAAAAAAAAATATTCATATTTAGATCACTTGATATGGAATGACCCATTGACGCTCTTACTAGTAAAATATGTTAAAATATGATCCCATTGCGATCCCAACTTGAAATTTGGTACAGATGTGGCTAAGAGCATAGCAGACACATGGGCAGTTTTTGAAATATTTAAAGCGCGCCGATTTTTCGGAAATGCGTTTTAAAGTTTTGCGCTTGCGATCACATGGGTAAAATATTAACAAATATCCTCTTGTGAATATATCTGATGAAAGCCTGGACAGTTCTGAGTAGATTGGTGTTTATTTTGTTTCTCTATCTTATTTCTAGCCCGAGATATGATAGAAAATGTAAAGCCATACCAGGCCAAAATTCGCACTTTTTTAAAACTTTAAAAATCTGTAAAAAATTAACAGATAAAGAAAAAAATTCAAAACTTTTTTTTTGTAATTAGATAAAGTTGTTCTTCAGATAGAAATTTTTTTTTAAAAATCTGAGGACGTCAGGGAAAAAAAATATTCATTTTTGGATCACTTGACATGGAATGACCCAAAAGTGAGTACACCGTAATAGTTTAGTAATATTTTCTTATATCTTTTCATGGGACTACACTGACGATATGACACTTTGTTACACTGTAAAGTAGTCAGTGTACAGCTTGTATAACATAAATTTGGTGTGCCCTCTAAATAACAACAAACAGACATTAATGTCTAAACAAAAGTGAGTACACCCTAAGTGAAAATGGCCACATTGTGCCTAATGAGCCCTTTTTCCTTCCTGTTGTCATGTGACTTATTATCATTACCAAGGTCCCAGGTGTGAAT
>JARQOC010000001.1:358608002-358729545 GCA_033576535.1 Allobates femoralis
TTTTTTATTCTGCTAAGAATTTTTGATCAATGAGGTCAAAAGCATTAGATGATTGGTCTCAAATCTGTGGCTCTCCAGCTTCTGCAAGACCATAGTACCCGCTAGGATCCACTGAGACCTGTAGAGTTTTCGAATACATGAGGCCAATTTCCACACTCGTATAAAATCTACGTAGATATGGGACACTTTGAGGGAGTGGGCACCACCAGGGCTTTATTTGCAAGTAGGCACTGGCGGTCCAATGCCTAGGATGGCAGGTTGCGGAGCATGGCACAAGGACTTAAGGAAATAAAGTATTTGAAGTGAAGGAAATAAGTATGTGATCCCTTGCTGATTTTGTAAGTTTGACCACTCACAAAGAAATGGACAGTCTATAATTTTAAGGGTAGGTTAATTTTACAGTGAGGGATAGAATTTCCAAAATAAGATCCAGAAAATCAGTCTAAATTATATAAAATTATTTGCATTTTGCAGAGAGAAATAAGTATTTGATCCCTCTGGCAAACAAGACTTAAAACTTGGTGGCAAAACCCTTGTTGGCAAGCACAGCAGTCAGATGTTTTTTGTAGTTTGCACACATGTCAGGGGGAATTTTGGTCCACTCCTTGTTGCAGATCATCTCTAATGGTACCTTTACACACCGCTACGGAAGGTTAGAAACAACCGGGTGTCGGAGACAAATGTATCTTGCACCGTCAAAACAACCCGAGGTAGCGGCCTGTAAATCAGGTTGTTGCCACCCGTCACTGTCGACACCTGTTTTTGAGCAGTGCTCTAAAACAGGTTGGTTTCAATCCGATGCTAGCGGCGTCTAAATGAGGTACAGGAAGGTTTTTTCCTCGCCTATTTAACTCCCTGGGGCGTGACACAGCCTCCGGGAAACCGCCCCCCTTCAGCGATCATTGGTGGAAGCTCCTGCGTTACGATTGGTTGTCGCTGCATAGGGCGGCATATTTAAGGAGCAGACCAGTCACACTACACAATTGCAATAGCATCATGTATTAGCCAGCCTTCATGCGCTGGCTGGCCAATCATGATGCTATTGCATTGTCCAATCATCGTACGAGCATCTCGTAATCCACAACTCTGGCACGCCTATGTGTTGTCCCTGCTGCCCCAAGTCCTCCCATATTACCTTCTGTAGCGGCGTGTAAATGAGGGACGGTGCTCTACAGAAGGTAACTTGAGGCACCCGGCGGTGCCTCCAGAGATAGATTAAACCTTCTGTAGAGCACCTTGTAGCGGCGTGTAAAGGCGGTATCAGGTACCGTTTGCAACCGTTCTAACCTTCCGTAATGGCGTGTAAAGGTACCATTAATCTTTAAGATTTTGAGGCTGTCACTGGGCAACTTGGAACTTCAGCTCCCTCCATAAATTTTCTATGGGATTAAGGTCTGGAGACTGGCTAGGCCACTCCATGACCTTAATGTGTTTTTTAGCCACTCCTTGACTGAATGTTTTGGGTAATTGCCCCTCTGGATCTACCCCCTCCTTTCTTGAACAGTTCACCACCTGGCTTCTCCACTCCCTCTCTTCCGAAATACCCTCTATCATCATGGGCAACTTCAACATCCCCATTGATACCCCCCACCCTGCTGCCTCCAGACTCCTATCACTGACAATCCTCCTTTGAGCTTTCCCAATGGTCCTTCTCAGCCACTCATAAGGATGGCCACATGCTTGACCTTATCTTCACCTGCCTTTTTTCCCTCACCAACCTCTCAAACTCTTCCCCCTATCTGACCACAACTTGCTGACTTTCTCCTCCTTCTCCCTCCTACCACTCTCCCCCCCCCCTCCAGAAACTTTCTCCTCCCCGCAGAAACCTCAGACTTATTGATTACCACTCATCTTCTGAGTCCCTTCTCCCTCTCACAGACCTAGCTTACTCACATGATGCTGACTCTGCTTCCACCCCCCTCTACAACACTACAATAACTGCAGCTATCCATCTCGCTCGCAGCCCCCACCAGTTGCTGTACATAGCTAGCTCTATTTCTTGCTCTTTGACACTTAAAGGGGATGGTCACTTTCTTTTGTGAAACAAACTGACCAGCACATCTGTTTAGAAAATGGTTACTGATGGGAGGAGCACTTGACCAGTCTATAAACCTCCTCCATTTGCAATACAATTCACATAGGAAATCTACTTTTTGATTGGAGCATACTGATAGATTAGTTTGGTAACTTACTCCTCCTTCAGCACTTATTGTATGGACAGAAGTGTTGGTTGGTTTGTGAGGAAAGCTGCACTAACAAGAGAAAATTTCCAATCCCTGTAATATTCAATATCAATATTTGATAATAAGATTTAAGTGGTTCGATCCTGTGAGAGTGTCTGTTTTAGCGCCATCTCCCTCTACCCCTCTCATGACACAATTAGCTGCTTTAAGGCCAATTTCACACTTCTGTATTTCAGAGTCCAGCCTGTGATGCCTTTAATGGCTGCAGGTCTCCTGACCCAAACTTGATAACCTCATAGGTATATATGGGTCTGTCGAATTCTGATCAACAATATTTACATTGCGATCCGTACACAGATGTGTTCAAATGGTAATAGTCAGAGTCATAAATAGTGGTGTAAGCACAAATAATGCTGAAAGCATTACATTTAAGTACATCTTTGGGTTCAACCCTAGTTGGCATCACCCTCTTCATCAGCATTAATCTAAAATAGGACCTCATCCTCCATTTCTCTCAGCCTTAAAATAAACCAGAATTAATATGTAATATCAGCATTGGAAACAGTGGCATGTGATGGGAAGTAATTTGCAGGTTAGCTGGAAAACGTTTGCTGTAGGGTTCTGCACATCCATACTGTGCTTCTGTTGGATAGAGGCAATTATTACAAATGCTATTTTATTGTGTTTTGTAAAATTCACTTTACTTGAAACTAAAATTATTAAAATGTATGTACGATACAGGTTTATTGTCTGCCGTGGATATGATGGAAGTCAACCCATCTCGTGGAGAAACAGAAAAGGATTCTCAGCTGACTGTGAACACCGCTCTCAATATGATATTATCCTGCTTTGGAAAAGCACGGGAAGGATTTCATGCATCAACACTTTATCTTCCAAATATCAGCTAAACCTTTAACCATCCGCTACGTTCACATCATATCCTAATCATTTTCTGCTTACAAATCAATAACAAGCGTCCAGTATGAGACACAGATTGCATACCAATAGACTTTAGCTGAAACGTTGATGTGAAACCAAAGCGTGGCTTATTTTATCACCATGGCAATTATATTCATTTTTGAAAACTGACTGCAAAAGCTGAAAGAATTAACATTTTCACCTTTCAGCACCATTTTACAGTGCAGATATTTATAGATTTAATATATAAGAGAAATTGAGTAAAAATGTAGTGTTTAAATGCAGCACAATACTTGTGTATCTCTCCTGACATAGTTATTCTACAGGGAAATAGCGAATGAAGTTAGAGTAGTATCATGATAAGACATTTCTATGTCCTAAACAAATAAGGTGAATTACACCATCCCCAAACCTTAATTTACAAGCAATTCAGAGTAGCAATGATAGGGTTAATAGTCGAAAAGAAATTACCGGTAATAAGAACATTTCAGAATTAAGTATTTGGATGTCCATTGGTTTGCTCTCATCGTCAAGTTCCAGCACTGCACTCCACATATAGGCTTACAGGACATAGAGTTAGACTACATCAGTGTCAATTTTTACATCTGTGAAAAACTGACCGTTTTTTGTCATGGGTCACTCTTATTGCCGCCATGTTACATCCATTCTTTATTATGTTTCTAAAAATTGAAGGAGTGAAACTGTAGACATACTGAACATTTATTTATCTATCTATCCATTGACTCTTAAAGCACCACTCCAGCAGGATATTTATATTACATGACAGTTGTGTGGTGCTTTAATTCTAAGTCCCCTGAGCCCTATCATATATTCACCTTCCAATCTTTTCATCCTTTTCCAGTGGTGCTTTGGTCTGTTTGCCACCGAAAAGTTACCAACTGGAAGCTTCTGTGTTTCAGGGAGCACGCCGCAGGTCACTTTTCAATGCATCTCTATGGGAGCTTCACTCTGGCTCTCAGAGCGCCGATCATGTAGCTTCTGACTTGCGGCCAGAAACTACAAGGAGAAAATGGCGGCATGGGAAGGAAGGAGAATTGGTAAAGTATGAAGATGTAGAAAAGGGAGTATAAGGCCACGTGCACACGCTGAGTATTTGATGAGTTTTTTACCTCAGGATTTGTAGACAAAACCAGGAGTGGAGCAATCAGAGGAAATGTCTAATAGAAACACCTGCACCACTTCTGTATTTAATCATCAACTCCTGGTTATGGCTACAAATCCTGAGGTAAAAAACTCATAAAATACTGAACGTGTGCACGTGGCCTTAGTCAGGGTGCAGGAGCTTACATTTAAAGTCCCACTCCAGCGCTGAAAATGAAAAACAAAATGCCGGCATGGTGCTTTAACAATGGATCAGTGAAAAACAGAAAACGGAAATTCTGTTCGTCTAGGGTGTTTTATACATTTTATACTCATTCCTATAGACTTTAATGCCTGATTCTGATCAGTAAAATTAATGAGAATAGAAAATTCAGTGCCAGTTTTTAAAACAGATGTATGTATAAATCAATGAAACTCTATAGGTCTTTGTGCTGTCTAAGAAAAAAATGGACAACACAGAAATGTGTCATACGGATATGAAAAAGTAACCCAAGTGCCAGGAATGCGGCGACTAAGAGGTTACTTATATTCACAATATTTTGAAAAACCATTTGACAAAGAAAAAAAGTAGAGGCCAATATGGAAGCACACACATACTGTAAATGAAACACATAAATATTCATTATTTTAATCATAATAAATTACATTAAAGAGAATCTGTTGCATGTAAAATGCTATTAACCAGCAGATATGGGGTTAATCTGCAGGTTAATAGCATTTGAAACTTTTCAGTGACTGTAAATTTCCTCCCGGCAGCAGGATTAAATTAACTTCAAACCTCCTGGCAGTGTTCAGGGTTTAGTCATTTGGGTGGCGCAGGAGTGGGTTTAGTCACTGCTGTGTGTGTGTGGGGGGTGGCTGCTTTAACCACATCCTCCATACTAACTGATTGCTGCTTACCATTAGATCCAGCAGTCAGGCCACAGCCTCCACTCTACATACACAGAGCGGTGACTGATACTGCACCGACACCACCCCCATGACTGAAACCCAAATATGCTGCTGGGGGGAATACAGTTCATTTCCTCCTGCCAGCGGGATTCAGTGTGCAGGCGCTGGGCAGGTTTCAAATGCTATTGACCTGAAAATTAACCTCCTCTTCCACTTACCAGTAATATACAATGAAAAAAAACATACAGGGTGAGAACAAAACAATTCATATCCAATATAATCAACCAATGTAGTAAATAATATAATCCACACGCCAAGCTTAAAAGAAGTTATTCAGCATCAAATATGTAGAATATGGACCAAGTCGACTGCTGTAATCACACATATGTAACAAGCATAAGTAAAACGTTAATCCAAAATTAGCCATGGTAACCTCGTAATACATTTAAATCAGGGGCATATAGTACACAGTCTTTATTATATAAAGATAATCCAATGACATAGCTTTTCCAAACTAAAGAATAGAGAAGGACCCTAAAAAGTAAATCTTGGTTCACTCTTGGTGGGGAGGGGGGCTTACTGCCAAGTGGGGGTAGAATTCTTTAGGCCAGGGTTTTCTTGATACTTGTAATGCCTGCAGTCGCATTGTTCTTTATGGTCTTTTGACAACAGTATTTTGCATCAGAATTGTAAACCAAATTAGTAGGTCCAAAACTCAGAAAGTGGGCAAACCTTTATAGCTTGTTTCTCCTCTGCTTTTCCGCAAATATTCATGCATAATTCAGATCAGGATACTGCTGTGTTAAAGAGATGAAAATGACAGGTTTGCACTACAATGCATCTTATTCACACACTGTGATTAGGGACATTCCAACAAGACATCTTTCTAGACAATGCACTTTTTTGTTACCATATGTATACCGTAGCAATTTATATACACTATACCTTCAATTGCATTTGAATCACAATTAGCTCTAATGAGTGTCTACAATTAACACATTTCAAACCCAGACCTTAAACATAAATTAATACTCAAACGTATTAAAAGTACAGAGACGTGAGTGTAAAATAAATAGAGATCTAAAACCACACCCCAAAATGTCCAAATCTTTGATTGAAAACCAAATATTACAGACCTGAGACTAAACACTAGAACAGATATAAATTACATAAATTAACCCTCAGAAAACCAAGAAATTCATTCAGACTTCAGATAAATCCATCCAAATATAGATCCAACGGTCAATTCCATAAACTAATCCATACCAGTTTATGAGGGGAAAGGGTCCTGTAGTGATATGGAGTTAAAATATAACTACCTACCCCTTGCACCAGCCTCAAATTTGAGGTGAATGGGGGTAAAATAAGGCACAATGCACTTTTTTTTTTGGTTCTGTATTATGCCATACAGACCATACAGAGACCATACAGAGTAATTTGATAATGGGTAAAGGGTAAAATACATATTAAGACCTGTATGCATTAGGGATTTTGGTGTGGATTTTTTGTCTAGTTTCATGCTGGTAGGGAATTTGAAGTTAATATATACAGCCTGAAGATATTATGACACTTTTCAGAAAGCAAAAGCTACAGCATGCTCGGCACATACACAGGTTCAGCAATGAGTGTCATGACCAGGGGCTTAACTACAACAGGTGTAGGGGTTGTGAACGCACCCAGGCACTGGAGCTCAGGGGGCCCCAAAAGTCTTTTTGGCCTATAGAAAAACACTAATGCTATTAAAGGTTTTCAATAATTGGGGGCCCCATTGGAGCATTTGCATCAGGGCTCTTCAGATTCAAGTTATGCCACTAGTCATGACAGTCATCTGACGCATAAAGAATTGAATGTAACTATGCTCTACAGCACATGCGTAGCATAATCAGTTCAAAATAAATGATGCAGCGCACAACCAAAATATAATAGGGAAACTAAATGGTGTTTAAAGGTGAATTTTCCCGGATATTTACTTTTTAAGTGGCTTAAATCCTAAGTATTTACTGTCTATGTCTGTTTAAATGTTTCTTGTTTTTACATGTTTGTTAATATAGATCAGATTAAATATTTACTTTTAAAAATATTTCTCATGTCATGATGTTTTTTATTTTCACCAACCTGCCAGGACTACAACTCTGCATTATACAGTGCCTGGAAAAAGCATTCATACCCCATGAAATTTTGGAGAGCCCCTGATGTGCCTAAACAGTGGAAACCATTCACAAGTGACCCCATTCTGGAAACTACAGCTCTTAATAAATTTATTTAGATGTGTGGTGAACACCTTAAACTCCCAGAATTTTTTCTGCAAAAATGTTAATCTTGCCACAATTTTTTCATTTTCAGAAGGGTCACTTGGGAAAATAGACCATACAATTTGTTGCACAATTTCTCCTGAGTTCACTGCATCCCATATGTGGTGGGAAACTATTAACATTTGACTCTTGTGCAAAATTGGCTGGAATAGATAGTGGACACCATGTCACGTCTGCAGAGCCCCTAATGTGCTTAAACAGTGGGTCACTCCCCAGAAGTGACGGCATTTTGGAAACTATACCTCTCAAGGAGGTCATCTAGGGAGACAGTGAGCATTTTTTAACCCTTAGGCAATTCACAGAATTGTATAACATTGGGTTAACTAAGTAAAAAAAATTCCAATAAAGGGATAAAAGGAGAAAAAGAATGATACAATTTGTTAGGCTTATTTCTCTTGAGTATCCCAATATCCAATATGTGGTCAAAAACTATGTTTGAGGCACAATGCAAGGCTCAGAAAGGAAGGAGCACCATATTGAAGTGCAGATTTTTCTGGAATTTGTTTGAGGGTGCCGTGTCCTATTGGCAGAGCCCCTGACATGCCAAAAGTAGACATTCCATAAGTGACTCCATTTTGCAAACTACATCTCTCAATTAATTAATCTACGGGTGCAGTGAACATATTGACACCACAGTACACCAATACCCTACATGTCATCAGGAACTTATTTTCAGGCAAAGTTCAAAAGGGAAGTTACGGTATATAGTGCAGATTTTGCTTTTATGGTTTGCAAGTGCCATGTAACATTTGCAAAGCTCCTAACGTGCCAGATCAGCGGAACACTTCAGAAGTGGTGCCATTTTAGAAAACATACTCCTCAGTGAATTTATCCAGGGGTGCAATGATCATATATTGACACAATAGGCATGTCACAGAATGTTATACTATTGAGTGATGAATAAAAAATAAAAACAATTTTACTACAAACATTTTGTCTACATTCTCATATGGGGAAATAGAGAAAATAGCTCCAAAATTTGTCACACAATTTATGCTGAACTTGGTAATACCTCATATGTGGCAGTCCAGGACTGCTTAAGCCAAATGGCGAGATATGGAAGGGAAGAAGAGCTATCTGACTCAGAGGAAACCGCTGAAGAATCCATTCTCTGTTAGGTTATGTATTGACGCTGTTTTTTGGTGCAGACATTTTCTGAAGCAAAAATGCTGCTAAACTGCACCCTGTGGTTGGAAAGTGCAACACAGAACAAATACGTTTTAGGTGCAGATTGTGCTTATGTGTTTTTGTTAGTATAGTCAATGGCTGGGAGGGCTACAAAACATCGCAAAATACACCCTAACAGTTGACATGCTCATTCTTTTGTCCTGACCATAAACTGCATGGAAAAAAGCATCACTGGAAAAACACTTCAGTATTCTCATAGACTTTGCTGGGGTAAGCATACACATACAGTTTTGTGACAAAAGGTGACACAAAACTGCGGTCTGGTCTCTGTTCAGCGGTATCCTTTTTAGAACTGAACAAAACTCTTGTCGGCCATGCTTTTATGCACAATTGAAAAGACGGACACTGCTGGATCAAAGGCGACAAAGAGTCCAAAGGGACTCCATCTGGCTCATTATAAGGAACCTTTCATCAGGTGTTCCATCTGAATCAGAATAAACAAATCAATAAGTAAATAATTATTTTTGTTTATTTTTTATGCCATCCACCATGCGGTATAAGAGATAAGACCATTTTATTCTTAGTGTCCTTAGGTATACATAGATCTAATATATAAAACCCGAAGGCCACTTCCGGAAAACCCGAAGGTTACTTCCGTGATGGCCTCCGGACCATGGTGGTGACGTCACCAGTGCGGGGTAGCCGAGCACAGCCAGGGAGCTGCACAGTAGCCGCAGCCGCAGAGGTGTTTCCGGTGTGGAGCTTCTGGCTCTGTTCCTGCAGCCGGTTCTTGGCGGAGGAGTATGACAGCTCCTCCACTCCTCAGCGGATCCAGCTGATGAACGCCTCCCTGAAGCTTCAATACACCGTGCTGACCAGGGGCCTGGGGCCATGCAGTACCTGCACTGTCGGCTGGTACCGTGCACGTCCTCTGGCTCCATCTCCTGCGTGGGCTGAGCTCCTTCATCCTGGGCAGTAAGAAGGAGTATTATGCCTCCTGCCTGGAGGTTTCTGCAGTGAGATGTCTGGATTCTGTCTGGTGGCTGCGGTCTCCATCTGAGGCACAGGGAATTTATGTCGGCTGTTTGAACTTTCACTGCCCCCCCAGATCTGTGAACTGTCAAGCAACTGCCATCAATCCCACAGACAGAGCGACGGACCGCAGAGCAGAGTCCTGTCCTGGATGGTAATTGTGACTCAGGCAGCAGAGCAGCACTGTAAGACCATGTATATCCCTCCCTCTCCATGTATATGTGTGTGTACTGTAAATGTGTGTATGTATTGTATGATTGTGTACATATGGATGTGTGTGTATACATGGATATTGTGTGTACATATGAATGTGTGTATGTGTACATCAGGGGTGGGGAACTCCAGTCCTCGAGGGCCGCAAACAGTGCATGTTTTCAGGATTTCCTTAGTATTGCACAGGTGATAACATAATCACTTGCACTGGTGATGATTCCAATCCCTGTGCAATACTAAAGAAATCGTGAAAACCTGAACTGTTTGCGGCCCTCGAGGACTGGAGTTCCCCACCCCGGTGTACATCGATGTGACTGTGTGTGTGTACATATGGATGTGTGTACATGTGTATGTGTGTGTGTATACATGGATGTGTCTGTGTGTACATATGGATGTGTGTGTATACATTGATGTGTGTGTACACAAGGATGTGTGTCTGTGTGTCTATACATGGATGTGTGTCTGTGTGTACATATGGATGTGTGTGTATACATTGATGTGTGTGTACATATGGATGTGTGTCTGTGTGTGTATACATGGATGTGTGTCTGTGTGTACATATGGATGTGTGTCTGTGTGTATATATGAATGTGTGTATACATGGATGTGTGTCTGTGTGTACATATGAATGTGTGGCTGTGTGTGTATACATGGATGTGTGTCTGTGTGTACATATGGATGTGTGAGTACATATGCATGTGTGTCTGTGTGTACATATGGCTGTGTGTGTACATATGGATGTGTGTCTGTGTGTACATATGGATGTGTGTCTGTGTGTATACATATGGATGTGTGTGTGTATACATGGATGTGTGTGTACATATGGATGTGTGTGTACATGTGTCTGTGTGTATACATGTGTCTGTGTGTGTACATGTGTCTGTGTGTGTACATGTGTATGTGCGTGTGCATATGGATGTGTGTGTGTGTACATATGGATGTGTGTGTACATATAGATGTGTGTACATATGGATGTGTATATGTATATATTCTACTATATAATTGCCGTAGGCACTTCCGTGTCGGACCCCGAAAAGATCGTGGCTTTGCCACTCTGTGACGTCACCACGTGCGAGCAATGGCCGCGAAGCGGCCATTGTGAGTCGCTGGCCGAAAATCGAACCAGAGGCTCGGCCACAAAGTTAGCGATTTACCGCTCATCTAGCGCGAGCAATGGCCGCGAGGCCATTGCGAGTCGCTGCCTGAGCCGCCGCACCTGCCGCAAGTCCCCCTATACTTTCTATGGGGATTACCGCAACCGCGCCGCAAGTGTAACGGTTATGCGGCAAACGCGGCAGATGCGGTTACACTTGCGGCGCGGTTGCGGTAATCCCCATAGAAAGTATAGGGGGACTTGCGGCAGGTGCGGCAAGTGCGGTTTGCACTTGCGGCAAGTGCGGCCGCGAAAAAAACCGCAGTCAGCCGCGGTTTTTTTCGCGGCCGCACCTGCCGCAAGTGCAAAACCGCATTTGCCGCACCTGCCGCAAGTCCCCCTATACTTTCTATGGGGATTACCGCAACCGCGCCGCAAGTGTAACGGTTATGCGGCAAACGCGGCAGATGCGGTTACACTTGCGGCGCGGTTGCGGTAATCTCCATAGAAAGTATAGGGGGACTTGCGGCAGGTGCGGCAAGTGCGGTTTTGCACTTGCGGCAGGTGCGGCCGCGAAAAAAACCGCGGCTGACTGCGGTTTTTTTCGCGGCCGCACTTGCCGCAAGTGCAAAACCGCACTTGCCGCACCTGCCGCAAGTCCCCCTATACTTTCTATGCGGATTACCGCAACCGCGCCGCAAGTGTAACGGTTATGCGGCAAACGCGGCAGATGCGGTTACACTTGCGGCGCGGTTGCGGTAATCCCCATAGAAAGTATAGGGGGACTTGCGGCAGGTGCGGTTTTGCACTTGCGGCAGGTGCGGCCCGCGAAAAAAACCGCGGCTGACTGCGGTTTTTTTTCGCGGCCGCACTTGCCGCAAGTGCAAAACCGCACTTGCCGCACCTGCCGCAAGTCCCCCTATACTTTCTATGGGGATTACCGCAACCGCGCCGCAAGTATAACGGTTATGCGGCAAACGCGGCAGATGCGGTTTTTTCACCGCATCTGCCGCGAATTGATATATTCATAATTATATATATATAGATATATATATATATAGATATAGATTAATATATATATATATATATATTATATATATATAGATGTCATATTATATATATGTATATGATTAGTAAATATATATATATATTGTATATTAATCTATATATATATATACATATATCTCTAATTATATATATATAATATACATATATATATATCTACTATATAATTGCCGTAGGCACTTCCATGTCGGACCCCGTAAAAGACCGTGGCTTTGCCACTCTGTGACGTCACCACGTGCGAGCAATGGCCGCGAAGCGGCCATTGCGAGTCGCTGGCCGAAAATCGAACCAGAGGCTCGGCCACAAAGTTAGCGATTTACCGCTCATGTAGCGCGAGCAATGGCCGCGAGGCCATTGCGAGTCGCTGCCTGAGCCGCCGCACCTGCCGCAAGTCCCCCTATACTTTCTATGCGAGTCGCTGGCCAAGTTAGCGATTTACCGCTCATTTAGCGCGAGCAATGGCCGCGAGGCCATTGCGAGTCGCCGCACCTGCCGCAAGTCCCCCTATACTTTCTATGGGGATTACCGCAACCGCGCCGCAAGTGTAACGGTTATGCGGCAAACGCGGCAGATGCGGTTACACTTGCGGCGCGGTTGCGGTAATCCCCATAGAAAGTATAGGGGGACTTGCGGCAGGTGCGGCAAGTGCGGTTTTGCACTTGCGGCAAGTGCGGCCGCGAAAAAAACCGCAGTCAGCCGCGGTTTTTTTCGCGGCCGCACCTGCCGCAAGTGCAAAACCGCATTTGCCGCACCGGCCGCAAGTCCCCCTATACTTTCTATGGGGATTACCGCAACTGCGCTGCAAGTGTAACGGTTATGCGGCAAACGCGGCAGATGCGGTTACACTTGCGGCGCGGTTGCGGTAATCCCCATAGAAAGTATAGGGGGACTTGCGGCAGGTGCGGTTTTGCACTTGCGGCAGGTGCGGCCGCGAAAAAAACCGCGGCTGACTGCGGTTTTTTTCGCGGCCGCCACTTGCCGCAAGTGCAAAACCGCACTTGCCGCACCTGCCGCAAGTCCCCCTATACTTTCTATGGGGATTACCGCAACCCGCGCCGCAAGTATAACGGTTATGCGGCAAACGCGGCCGATGCGGTTTTTTCACCGCATCTGCCGCGAATTGATATATTCATAATTATATATATATAGATATATATATATATATAGATATAGATTAATATATATATATATATATATATATATATAGATGTCATATTATATATATGTATATGATTAGTAAATATATATATATATTGTATATTAATCTATATATATATATACATATATCTCTAATTATATATATATAATATACATATATATATATCTACTATATAATTGCCGTAGGCACTTCCATGTCGGACCCCGCAAAAGACCGTGGCTTTGCCACTCTGTGACGTCACCCACGTGCGAGCAATGGCCGCGAAGCGGCCATTGCGAGTCGCTGGCCGAAAATCGAACCAGAGGCTCGGCCACAAAGTTAGCGATTTACCGCTCATGTAGCGCGAGCAATGGCCGCGAGGCCATTGCGAGTCGCTGCCTGAGCCGCCGCACCTGCCGCAAGTCCCCCTATACTTTCTATGCGAGTCGCTGGCCAAGTTAGCGATTTACCGCTCATTTAGCGCGAGCAATGGCCGCGAGGCCATTGCGAGTCGCCGCACCTGCCGCAAGTCCCCCTATACTTTCTATGGGGATTACCGCAACCGGGCCGCAAGTGTAACGGTTATGCGGCAAACGCGGCAGATGCGGTTACACTTGCGGCGCGGTTGCGGTAATCCCCATAGAAAGTATAGGGGGACTTGCGGCAGGTGCGGCAAGTGCGGTTTTGCACTTGCGGCAAGTGCGGCCGCGAAAAAAAACCGCAGTCAGCCGCGGTTTTTTTTCGCGGCCGCACCTGCCGCAAGTGCAAAACCGCATTTGCCGCACCGGCCGCAAGTCCCCCTATACTTTCTATGGGGATTACCGCAACTGCGCTGCAAGTGTAACGGTTATGCGGCAAACGCGGCAGATGCGGTTACACTTGCGGCGCGGTTGCGGTAATCCCCATAGAAAGTATAGGGGGACTTGCGGCAGGTGCGGTTTTGCACTTGCGGCAGGTGCGGCCGCGAAAAAAACCGCGGCTGACTGCGGTTTTTTTCGCGGCCGCACTTGCCGCAAGTGCAAAACCGCACTTGCCGCACCTGCCGCAAGTCCCCCTATACTTTCTATGGGGATTACCGCAACCGCGCCGCAAGTATAACGGTTATGCGGCAAACGCGGCCGATGCGGTTTTTTCACCGCATCTGCCGCGAATTGATATATTCATAATTATGTATATATAGATATATATATATATATAGATATAGATTAATATATATATATATATATATATATATATATATATAGATGTCATATTATATATATGTATATGATTAGTAAATATATATATATATTGTATATTAATCTATATATATATATACATATATCTCTAATTATATATATATAATATACATATATATATATCTTCTATATAATTGCCGTAGGCACTTCCATGTCGGACCCCGCAAAAGACCGTGGCTTTGCCACTCTGTGACGTCACCACGTGCGAGCAATGGCCGCGAAGCGGCCATTGCGAGTCGCTGGCCGAAAATCGAACCAGAGGCTCGGCCACAAAGTTAGCGATTTACCGCTCATGTAGCGCGAGCAATGGCCGCGAGGCCATTGCGAGTCGCTGCCTGAGCCGCCGCACCTGCCGCAAGTCCCCCTATACTTTCTATGCGAGTCGCTGGCCAAGTTAGCGATTTACCGCTCATTTAGCGCGAGCAATGGCCGCGAGGCCATTGCGAGTCGCCGCACCTGCCGCAAGTCCCCCTATACTTTCTATGGGGATTACCGCAACCGCGCCGCAAGTGTAACGGTTATGCGGCAAACGCGGCAGATGCGGTTACACTTGCGGCGCGGTTGCGGTAATCCCCATAGAAAGTATAGGGGGACTTGCGGCAGGTGCGGCAAGTGCGGTTTTGCACTTGCGGCAAGTGCGGCCGCGAAAAAAACCGCAGTCAGCCGCGGTTTTTTTCGCGGCCGCACCTGCCGCAAGTGCAAAACCGCATTTGCCGCACCGGCCGCAAGTCCCCCTATACTTTCTATGGGGATTACCGCAACTGCGCTGCAAGTGTAACGGTTATGCGGCAAACGCGGCAGATGCGGTTACACTTGCGGCGCGGTTGCGGTAATCCCCATAGAAAGTATAGGGGGACTTGCGGCAGGTGCGGCAAGTGCGGTTTTTGCACTTGCGGCAAGTGCGGCCGCGAAAATCTTAAAAAAAATTTAAAAATATTCTAGACACCCGATGCATTTGCATCGGGCTCACAGCTAGTATATATATAAATTTGTATGTGTGTGTACAAATGGATGTGTCTGCATATACACATATACTGTGTGTGTACATACCGATGTGAGCGTATATATAATGTATGTGTGTACATATGGATGTGTGTATGTGTCATATGAATGTATGTGCATATATATATATATATATATATATATATATATTTTATACCCAGTTCACATCTGCGTTTTGGCTGTGTTTGGATTCATTTAATGCAAAACACATGTGTTTTTGCAGATGCAGCCCAAAGTGTTGCAGCCCACGTTTTTGGCTGCGCTTGCAAAAGCACATATGTTTTGCGTTTTTGCAAAATGACATGCATTTTGCATTGCTTTTGCAAAAAACCCTATGTGTGCGTTTTGGAATGTGTTTTTAGGGGTAAAAACACATACAAACGCAAATGAAGCCAAACACAACCAAAACGCAGATGTGAAAAGGCCCATACTGTATGTGTGTACATATGGATGTGTGTGGTGGACACTGCACAGTATAACTTCTCCAGTCCCGTATACTGGGTATAATCCTCAGTATCTGTATTATTCTGTATATATATATATATATATACCTTGCACAGTACCACTTCTTCTGTCCTGTATACTGGGTGCAATCCTCAGTATCTGTATTATTTTGTATATATACACTGCAGAGTACCTCTTCTCCTGTCCTGTATACTGGGTGTAATCCTCAGGATCTGTATTATTCTGTATATATACACTGCACAGTACCACTTCTCCTGTCCTGTATATTGGGTGTAATCCTCAGTATCTGTATTATTCTGTATATATACACTGCACTGCACCACTTCTCCTGTCCTGTATACTGAGTGTAATCCTCAGTATCTGTATTATTCTGTATATATACACTGCACAGAACCACTTCTCCTGCCCTGTATACTGGGTGTAATCCTCAGTATCTGTATTATTCTGTATATACACTGCACAGTACCACTTCTCCTGTCCTGTATACTGGGTGTAATCCTCAGCAAGGGCGGACCTACCGTGGTGTAGCTGGAGCAGCTGCACCAGGGCCCCGAACGGCTAGGGGGCCCCTCAAGCCTGCAGGTGACCCTCATGACCCTGTGCCAGTGTGGCAGAGGAGAGGGGGTTAACCGAGGGAAGCTTCCTGCTTCCCCTCGCTGAGCCCGCCCCTCCTCTCCTCTGCCACCCCGGCTCGCAGCGCGGCCCCCAGCACGGCTCACAGGACGCAGGTAGAAGGCGCACACAGCCCGCTCACTGCCATTGCCTGGCAGCACCCACCCATATTTCCCCCCTTCCCCCCCGCTCCTCGCCATCATCTGCTGCTGCACCAGGGCCCCTGGGATGCAAGGTCCGCCACTGATCCTCAGTATCTGTATTATTCTGTATATATACACTGCACAGTACCACTTCACCTGTCCTGTATACTGGGTGTAATCCTCAGTATCTGTATTATTTTGTATATACACTGCACAGTATCACTTCTCCTGTCCTGTATACTGGGTGTAATCCTCAGTATCTGTATTATTCTGTATATATACACTGCAAAGCACCACTTCACCTGTCCTGTATACTGGGTGTAATCCTCAGTATCTGTATTATTTTGTATATACACTGCACAGTATCACTTCTCCTGTCCTGTATACTGGGTGTAATCCTCAGTATCTGTATTATTCTGTATATATACTCTGCACAGTACCACTGTTCCTGTCCTGTTGTCAGAGAGGCAGTATTGGACTTTGTGATTTTCAGCATTTAAATGTTGTTTAAATTGATTATCCCCAATATGGAAGTCATCACTTCTCTTCTGTACAGGTGATGACTTTCCATTCGCTCTAGATTTGACCGCTGGGACCCCACAATCCCGAGAAACATGGCTGTGTAGATCACCATGTAAATGGAGCTGCGTTTGATTTCCCTTTGCTGCACCATCCACATGTGGTTCTTCAGATAACTCCTTTAAGAAAGTGATGAGATATGACAATGTAAAAGCAAACTTCACTGATCAGAACTGATGGGTGATATAGTATGTGGGCTGCTGGGGCTTGTTTTCCAGGGCTGCTTTTTGGTCCCAGTCCGACCCTGCACACATCTCTGCGTTGTCTCTAGACCTGTGGGTAAAATCAGGTGTAAGCACGCTTGACAAACTCTTAGGCTACGTTCACACTATGCGCTTTTTTGCTTGCGTTTTTCAAAAAAACGCAAGTGCATCTGAGTCTGCCGGCAAAGTGAATGTAAATTCACTTTTGCCATTCAGACAATGCATAAAAATATGCAGCGCTTTTATGAGAGAAAGCTTGCACATAAAAAGAATGACCATGTCAACTCTTTACGCACCTGCGCCTGCACTTTCTCCCATAGGAGCCCATTATTCAAGCTGGAATTATGCATCACCATTCAGACAATGAGCAATTCCAGTGGGAATATGCTGGCGCTGCAGGATGTGATGTCACACAGGGGAGGAAGAATCCACCCTTGTGTGACATCTGTGACAGCCCCTTTTGCGTTTCGTAGTGTATTAATATACACTACGAAACCCAAATTAAATTTAAATGTGCTTAAAATAATAAAAATTGAATACTTACCCTCCGCCGGGTGTTCGGGGAGCCGGGAGCTGACACAGCAGCAGGTACCGAACTTCCAGGGCCTTGGAAGGTCTGTGATTGGCCGCTCGCGGTCTTGTGATGTGTGATGCGCATATCACATGACCGTGAACAACCAATCACCGATCTTGATAGGTCCTAGAAGGTAGGTACCTGCGGTTGTGTCGGCTCCCGGCTCCCCGAAAACCTGGCGGAGAGATAAGTATTCAATCTTTATAATTTTTTTAACACATTTGGATTACTTTAATTTGGGTTTCGCAAGTGTATATTAATACACTACGAAACCCAAAAGGGGCTGTCACACAGTGGAGGATTCTTCCTCCCCTATGTGACATCACTTATCCCCTGCGCTTTAGGGAGAGAAGTGAGCTCGTAAAAATATGCGGTGTGTGAATGCACAACATTTTTTAATGGCACTTTTTTGCGCAGGTGAAAAACGTGGCAAAAAGTGCCCATGCAAGAAAGCACAAAAAATGCTATGTGTGAACGTGGCCTTAGATGGCCCTGTATTCCCCTCCTTTGCAGATTTGTCCCAACTTTACAAGATTCCCAAAATGTGCTTTTATCAGTACCTCCAAATTCATCACTTTATCCAGTCGTGTACATTTCCAGCTTGGTGGAGCCCTGACCCATCAGACATGATGCAGAAATACTTTAAAGTAAAATACCCAAATGAACATGGATTGTCTCTGTTCTATAGTACTCTTAATTTGCCAGCGGAGTCGGTCAAACTCCCTCATATGACTGTCTGGGAGGAGGCACTCTTTTTCTCATCCCCCCCGAACACTTGTGGACTGCGGCCACATTTACTCAAAGGCACTCCTCCTGCATTAATCATCTATAATAACTAAAGAAAATACATGTGAACTGGTATTTGACCCCTTATAAAATTTCCAAATTTAACAAAACATATTCCACATTATGCTAGAAGGGATGTAGTAAAAAAGGGGATCTGGGTTATGTGTGGTCGTGGAGCCTCAAGATAGGAAAATTCTGGAATCGAGTGGCAGACTTAATAAGGATATTGATAGGTTATCCTTTAATTCTAGAGGTGCCCCTGGCAGTCTTAAATATTGGGTTGGACCTTCTTCCCCCAAACTTGGTTCCAGTGATAACCCATGTTTTGACAGCAGCCCGTCAGAGCTTGGCAAAGTGCTGGAGGGAAGCCACTACCCCCTCACAGGAGGAACTCATTGGTAGGATAAATTTTCATTAACTACCGTATATACTCGAGTACAAGCCGAGTTTTTCAGCACAAAAATTGTGCTGAAAAGTGCCCCCCTCAGCTTATACTCGAGTCACAGTGACGGCTCAGTGTGGGGGTACGGTGTCCGGGGCTGGAGGAGGTGGTGGAGGCTGTAATAGCAGCGGCCGTTCACGTGGGGCCGCTCATTAGTGCAATGCAATATGCACTGCATCTCCCTGTCCATCAGCGGCAGGGGGAGCGGTGCATATTACATTGCACCATGTAAGCGCCCCCCCCCCTCAGTGGTATACAGGCCCCCACCCCCCTATCAGTGGTATACAGGCCCCCCCTTGCTGCCCGCACAGCTGTAAAATAATACATCATTTATACTTATCCCTGTCACCGTGCGTCCTCCGGTCTTCTTCCTGCTTGTACCCGGCGTCATCGCTGCTGCGCCCGCCACAGGAATAGAAGCCAGGTGCAAGCAGGAAGAAGACCGGAGGACGCGCGGTGACAGGGATAAGTATGAATGATGTATTATTTTACAGGTGTGCAGCAGCAAGGGGGGCCTGTATAAAACTGATGGGGTGGGCCTGTATATACCACTTAGGGGGATCTGTATATACCACTGCGGGGGGACCTGTATATTCCACTGAGGGGGGCCTGTATATACCACTGATGGGGGGGCCTGTATATACCACTGATGGGGGTTGTAACCACTGAGGGGGGCCTGTATATACCACTGATGGTGGGGCCTGTATATACCACTGATGTGGGGCTGTATATACCACTGATGGGGGGCCTGTATATACCACTGATGGGGGGGCTGTAACCACTGATGTGGGGCCTGTATATACCACTGATGGGGGGGCAATATTCTACTGATGGGGGCTGTAACCTCTGATGGGGGGGAACTGTTTACCAGTGATGGAGGTCCTATATACCAGTGATGGGGGATTATATACCAGTAATGGGGGCCATTTATCATGATGAGAGGGGCTGTATACCGTGATGAGAGTCTGCTTCATTTCCCCTCCCTAGGCTTATACTCGAGTCAATAAGTTTCCCTAGTTTTGGAGGGTAAAATTATTGGCCTCGGCTTATACTTGGGTCGGCTTATACTCGAGTATATACGGTACATGAACGTTGTTTGGTTCACTTGATAAAGCAAAAAGAATGAGTCAGTCACCGGTGGGAGATTTGAGTGACTTCTGGATTGGCGATAGCTCACACTTAGGAAGGTTTTAAAATTTTTCCTGGTTGATTCTGGTCTTCTCATAATTAGACTTGTATACAGAAATGATTAAAACAAAGCTCCTAAAGCTTATTTCCTCTTCCCCCCCACCAACTATCCATTAATTAACTTTTGTGTCCAATCCTGGCTGCCCCTTTCCTTCTGTGTGGTCCTTTCTTTCCCTCCCCTCTGCTACAATATCCAGTTTTGAATTGGTTTACATTGGTGGTGATTATTTGGGTATGACTCATATTGATATAAATGTGTAAACAAGTTATATATGTAGTTATAAGATTTATTTGAATAAAAAATGTATTGTTAAAAAAAAGGCAATTGGCCATCGTATCAAGGCTCACTTTAGTCGTTACCATAGCTTGTTGCCTTTTTAATTGTTTTTAATTTGACTTGATAGGTTTACAGAGATACCACAGTTATATCTTTTTTTAATGTGCTGCCGCATTTATACAATAAAACAATTTTATAGAAAAAAAATGTTTTTGCATCATATTCTGAGAGCTATAGCTTTTTTATTTCTTCTCTGACTGATTTGTATTGTGGCTTGTTTTCTTGTGGGACATGAGGAAGTTTTCAGCAATCAAAGAAATAGAAGTGAATATGTGTCAGCTCACCTCCTCCTTTGTAACTCCACTCCTTCGGTGCAACACAGACAGGACTTGGCTCAGTGCACTTGATCCAGAAAAAACGACTATTCAGTCCAATGGCACAATCCCAGAAGTCAGCAATTCACATGGAGATCTGGCTTTTTTAAAACTTCACATTTTATAGTACAAAATTTAAAATGATGATACATGGTCAGATCTCCCATGACGTTGGTAAGCTCGGGGGTACACAACTACACATTTCAGCTGTTACCCAATTTTATGTACCAACAGTATACCATGATTAAAGCTGGGTGACAGCTGAAATGCGAAGGTGTGTATGCCAGAGCTTACCAACATCATGGGACCAAGTCATTTTTAATTTTTGTACAATAAAATGTGAAGTTTTTAAAAAGTAGCATCTCCGTGTGAACTGATGACTTTTGTCATTGTGTCGCTGGACTGAATTGTCAAAGTTTTCAGCAACACCATTATTATTCACATGCGACTTTTTGATCGCGTTTTATTACATACTTTTTCGGCATTATCATGAAAAGACAGTTTTAAAGACAGTTTTGTGCCTCATTTTTTATTTAATTTTATACAGTGTTCACTGAAGGGATTAACCCCTAGGCAATTTTCTGGTTTTCGTTTTTACCCCCCTTTCTTCCAAGAGCCATAACTTTTTATTCTTCCAAGAACCATAAAAATTTTCACCATGTTCACTATATTGTAAAACCGAGATGTCAGTATGAGGCCACAGGCTGGTATGAGTTCATAGATACCAAACATGTACACTTTTATCTAAGGGGTGCAAAAAAATGCTGAAGTTTTAGCAAAAAAATAAATTGCGCTTTTGGTCGCATTTTTCCGAAACCCTAAAGCATTATCATTTTTCTGCATATGGGACCAAGTGATGGCTTATTTTTTTGCATATTGAGCTGCCGTTTTTAATTGTACCATTTTTGGAAAACCAAGAGTACAAGAACTGCACTAATGCCCAAGGAAAACACAAGCCAATAGAAGTTCACACAAGTGTTCTTAAATGGCAAAAGTGATTTTTAGTTTTAACATTGTGAACAATATGAGACTAGGGGAAACACACACAGAGAAAAACATACACAAGTACATGAAGAAAAGTAAAAAAGTATCAAAATAGCAAAAGAGGAGTAATTGCAGCCAAGATCAGCCAGACTTTCACAGGTATGGGAGAGGGAACCAACCCTCTGTGCCAAGTATAACCCTTCCTAAAGGTGCAGATGGTTATTCAAAAACAACCATATGGTTCAAATGGCTTCTTACCCACGCTAGATTATAGTGTGATGTATCTACCTATAAGTGTATGTGTTGGACAGGCCCTGACATGTGTTTCATAATCAGTAACGCTGTAAAGAAAGCAAGTGCAAATAGGGTCTTACCGTTTAAAGGTTAGACGGCTTTGAAACCGTGATGGACACTGATCACCTTGTAAAGTTGTGTAACACACAACCATAGTAGGCATAAAATGGCACCTGCTGCTGGACCAACACTTCCACGTGCAATGTGGTCAACAATCTAGAGATTTCCAGGGACAATGTGCTGTTGGTCCGCGCTGCCACAGAAAACACGTAATCGAAGGCTTCAATTTATATCACATTTATTCGATCCATCCAACACGTTTCAGAGCCTGCTGTGCTCCTTCATCAGGGAGTGTATGAGGTGACTGTAATGGATCGAATAAATGTGATATAACTTGAAGCCTTCAATTACGTGTTTTCTGTGGCAGCACGGACCGACAGCATTGTCCCTGGAAATCTCTAGATGTGTTTCATAATGGCTGCTTCAGGGGCCTAGGCCTTTCTTAGTTCCCAAACTCACCAATGCATTTTATTATTGCAGAAACGTTTGATTTGGCATCTCCAAACATTTCTGCTATCTCCGTGATGGATTTCTTTAATTTTTTTCAGCCTAATGTTGGTCTGGTTGTCTTCCATTGACAGCTCATTTGACCGCATGTTGGGGGTTTGCAGAAACAACTTCCAAATGAAAATGCCACACACCTGAAATCAGCTCCAGAATTTTACCTGCTTAAAGGGGTACTCCAGTAGGTTGAAAAAAAAAATTGTACTGTCCTTTCACTCCTGCACTATGAAGCTGAGATGCCCAGTGCAGTTCTATTATCTTTAGAACACTTGTAATTCAGTATGACAGTAGCGGGTAATCCTTCACCACTCCTGTCTGGGACATTACATTCACACACCAATGTGAAGATCCGTGCTGTATCAGTCAGCCTCTTAAAGGAAACCTGCCACCTCCTTTGGGCATGTTAAACTGTGCCCACCAGCTTACATAGAATGTAAATGGGGTTCTAGTAACCCCTCTATGTGTCCAGACAGGCCCCTCATACCTCAGAAAATAACTTTTATTGTGTCCAGCACTGGCCTCCTATTGAGACCTGGAGGATGCTCTTTAGTCCTGATGGATTATGTCCTCGTCACCCCCCTGGCTGCAAAACCCGCCCTGCACTTTTTAAAATTCCCGCCCCTCCTCTGGCTGGTGCCTGCGCAGTGGAGTGGGCATCAGTGCATAGTGCAGACGTCTCACAAGATATGTGAAGTCTCACGAGATATCGGCGCTATGTTCAGTGGAGTGAACTGCAACTGTCACTCAAGCGCTGGCCAGAGGAGGGGGGAAATTTAACAAAAAGCAGGGCAGGTTTTGCAGCCAGGGGAGTGGCGAAGACATAATCCATCAGGACTGAATAGCAGCCTCCACGGTCTCAATAGGAGGCCAGCGTTAGACACAATAAAAATTATATTCTGAGGTATGAGGGGCCAGTCTGGGCACTTAGAGGGGTTACTAAAACCCCATTTACATCATGTGTAAGATTGTGGGCACAGTTTAAAATGCCCAAATGGGGTGACAGGTTCCCTTTAATGCTTCCACAGTCTGGAGAGAGGGGGCACAGCCACATCCAGTGTCCACTGCATAGAAGCATCAGGAGACTGACTGATACAGCATGGAGCTTTACAATGGTCTGCGATGTAATATCCCAGATGGAAAGAGTGAGGAGCAGCTACTTTATTACTGAACTATTAGTATTCTAAAGATAATAGTACTGCACTAGGCATCCCAGCTTTATAGGTGTATGAGTACAGGGACAGAACATTTTTTTTTACCTCTCTGGAGTACCCCTTTAATTGATAATTATGGGGGAACATCCCATATTCGAGCTTTTGAGATAATTGTCCAATTATTTTTTGCCCTTGAAGAATAAAAAGCTACATATTAAATAGCTGTAATTCCTTAACCCTTGCTTCAATCAGGATATGCATACCTTCAAATTAAAGCTGAGAGTCTGCATTTAAACCTTTAATGACTGCCAATATGTATTATAAGTGTGGTTACTAAGAGGTCTAATTCCTCGCTGCTATTTTAATATGGCACTAAGGAATAAATGAAAAGCACCATCCCACGGACAACAGATGTATATGACAAAAATTATTATGTACACTAGAGCAAGCGTGAAGGTTTTGGTAATACCGATGCTACCAAAAATCAAAAGTTGCTGCTAGGAGGTCCTAAGAGGTTTCCATGTAAAATCTCTCCTTATAGATAGTGTACTGATTTAAAGTAGAAAAGGACCTTGTGCTATCTATCATATGCACCTGATGAATTAAACTGAAGCTGGTATTATTTAAAAATTCTATTTATTTCTAAGAAATGAGAATAAAACGTATAAAAGTATTAAAAACATAAAATCTCTATGAAGTTTCGTTCCTTAGTCACTGGAGATTCTACTCCCTTGTATAGGTGCTGTATGTCTTAAGGCCGCTTTACACGTCGCAATATCGGAACGATATTGCGTACGATTTCATGGGAGCGCGCACTTTTTTTGGCATTTGTCCCAGATCGCATAGGAGCTTTCACACAGGGAGATTTCATTAGGCAACGCAACTGCAATGTCTACGCCCCTCCTTAAGCGCTGTCCATGAGCGACCCAGGGAACGACCATTTAACATGGGAGTGAATAGAGGAAGTTGCGCTCCAAATTGTAGTTGCGCTGTCACACAGCATGATCCTGGCAGATCGTCAAGCCAATATTGCACGGATGAAGAGCATGCACAATTCATAAACGATATCGTTTTGGCATTGTTCTTGTGACGCATTGCTCATTTACACGACACAACACATGAACGATATCAACTGCAACGCCCCTACAACGTGACTTTTTATCGTAGTTGTGTTGCGATATCATGACGTGTAAAGCGGCCTTTAGTCTATAAAGAATGCAAAAGACGAGTGTTATATTACCAATCCTGCTATATTAACCGTTTAAAAAATGTGAGCTTTTTGAGATATTGATTCTCACCTACATCAGGAGCAGGTTTCCTAAATTCGTTATGCTTCTACTCCTGTTCGTGTGATGTTCAACCTGTATCATGAATGTATATGAAATTGGTAAGAAAGTTGTATATCCTCTTTATGTAATTGGTGGTTGTACCAATAGATACCTTCAAGAAACGGTGGGGCTGGTTGTTAAGGAGCCAGTGTTCTTCATTAAGAGTCCCATGTACTGGTACACTAACCTTGTTAGGCTTGTATTTTTGAGGATGATTAATGTGCTTGTCTTATCAAGCTTCACCTGCAGGGTTAAGAGAGATGTGATTACCCTCCTATTTGAATATAGGATTAGGTATTCATATACCTTTCTGGTTTGTTGGTCTGTGATCCATAGTGTGGAATGTACTCAAAGTAGTTCACCGTGGTATTTGGTTGGGGTTCAGTTCGTCTGTTAGCAGAGAGTGCTCATAAGTACCTTCAACTGAGCTCACTGAGGCTGCCTTCACACTTGCAGATGTCGCGTCCATGGTGCGGGCGGGAGTGTGATATCTGTAAGCAGGCATCCGCCTGCGGACGGTTCACATATAGGAATGAATGAGTGCTTTCAGACCGCGGTGCGCCCCATTATAAACATAGGGGCCGCGGTCTGCATGCTGATACTTGCAGATGCATCTGCAAAACGCTGCAGATGCATCTGCAAGTGTGAAGCCAGCCTGAATGCATAGAATGATGCAAACCCACTTTTGTTTAGCTAACTCAGTGGTGACTGGCTGATATGGGATAGTGCAAAATATGCTAATGTGTATCATTATTTTTTGTAATTCATTTGTTATTGAGCTTTTCACTTTGCTTTCCATTCAAAGTCATAATAAATCTTAACAAGAATATATAATACTAGATGGTGGCCCGATTCTAACGCATCGGGTATTCTAGAATATAGAAATAGAGATTGCATGGGGAAGGCGGTGAGGGCTGAATTGGGAGGAACTTTGAAGAAGGAGCAGCGGGGGAAGGACGGCGTGGCAGGGGGAGGAGGGAGGACAGAGCAGCAGGGAGGAGGAGGATGGAGGACTTCCCGGGCCGGGAAATCTCGCGAGAGTTCCCAGACACCGTTTTGGAAGAAAGATGTCGCCGGGATGGAGGAGTGGAGGCAAGATGGTGGGGACGGCGGCGCGAAGATGCGGCGACAGCGGGGAAGACTATGGGCTGGTGGCAGGCAGAGTGCATGGAGGTATGAGTGGGGGAATGAGTGTGGAAGTGGTGAGCGTGGAGGGGGGCGCGTGGAAGGGGTGTATGTGTGTGTGTGTGTGATAGTGTCGGAGGGTGTGTGGAGGAGTGGGGAGTGTGTGTGGGGCCGCAGCTTGTACCGATGGCGGGAGTGGAGCTTTGGAGGCCCCGCTCCCGGCATCAGGCGGCCATATTGGAACACCCAGAGTGGGTGTAGAGGCTACTTCAGCCAGGATGTGACATACCATACCGTTACATCCTGACGGAAGTAGCCTTAGGGTTTTATTATAATAGATAACATCCAACCATTACGTTTGCTATCTAGCAAGTCAATCTATCTTACAATTCACAAGACATTGTGCAATACTGTACGGTATCTTTCCGCCTCCCTCCCAGATACTTGAGATTACCTCTTATCTTTTATTTTCTGAATGACTACTTTGACTTCCAACTAGTTTCCTCCTACTGCATGTCGCATCGCACCCTGATCCATATGCTTTACAACTTTAACCGCTCTAGACTACACCCACTGTCTTCCAGTAGGTACCATTCAGTGTTGCTGAAAGGATTGATCAACTGTGCAATTTCTACATCAGACAATTTAGCTTCAATGAACTTCCTACACTTCTGAAGAAAACTTGCCGTCATCATGTCTATATTCCTCTCAGCTTCCCCTTTATCTATATCTAGTGCCAATTTTAAACCCGCCAACACTTCCTCTTCATCTGGTAGTGTCGTTTGCAACCAATGCCTTAGAATTAACCATTTTGCTAGTAGAGCAATTACATGGAATAGCCCGAGAGTTCCCTTTCCTCCTGCCCTATCGTACACAATGTGGAATATCCAACACAGGGGTTTAAGTTCCAGCACCTGTCCACAGATGTCACGTGTAAGCGTTTGTATCATGGACCAAAATCTTTGACTATGTGTGCATCCCCACATGTCATGAATCATGTCTGTCCATTCGTCATTGCATTTTGGACACTGCGTAGATCTGTCTGAGTGTTCGTCGTTGGGAGGGATGTTGAATTATCCCGTGCATTATATGAAAATAACTATCGCTCCACTGTTTAAAATATGCTTCCTAACTTTCCCCTCCCTTCAATATTCTTGTCCGTCGTATCCTCCCCACGTATGTGATGTACCCATTCTGTAAATAATTTTCCCAGTCACCTTTTAGTGACCTGCAGATTCAATGCTGTTAGTCCGTGGTAATGTACATAACAGTTAAGAAATGAAGTAAAATGAAGTGTGATAATGCCACCAGTTTACTCACAGAGCCATCGCTAGTGTCCATCGCTGTGGCTGCATACACGCGCCGTGGCCAGCGGCAGTGTTTCAAGGTCCAGGCTACTCAGATGGTCACGTGACATGTTACATCAGAGTGGCGTCACTGTCATGTGATCAGGTGGGCGGAGAGTTACTTCAGTAAGTTGTCGCATGTGAATCTACCGGTTGTCAATGTGTTAGTCTCAATCTATTGACGCGTTTCAAGGGAGAGCGTCCCTCTTCATCAGGATGACTGGTCATCGACTGTCCTCCCCTATAAATGTGGCGCCCCAGGGGTTAATGTGCCACAGTAACATCCCAAGGGTTAACTCCCCACACAACACTGGACACTACACTAGCGCCTCTAGGCCAGAAGGGGGAGCTCAAGCAGCTCCCTGATATATTCTGGTCTGAGGAGAGGAAGTGGGGAAGAGCAGGGTGGTGGGTGGAGCTTAAGTGGCACCTGCAAGAGGGGGAGGAGCTAATGTTGTTTACCTCAGAGTGGCAGTGACAGTCAGTAGGAGTTAGTTCAGTTCCTGGGAGGATTGAGGAAGAAAGACTGGGGGTGTAAAGGGTCTGCCTTAGGCCTCTCCACAGCCTGCTACCCACTTCCAGGCCTAGCTAGGGTCTGAGGGAAGGAGTAAGAGAAACAGGAGAACACATCTGGGAGACTGAGTTACCCCGTAACTCGCCCCGGAGGAGCGCACAGACCGGATCCGAAACTGTGACTGACACACACAGCACAGTAAACACCGGACTAGTGGAGGTTATATATATACACTGTACCTCAGCGAAGCAACATGGCAGGGTCAGAAGCACACGGAAAGACTCAAGTTGCCTAGCAAAGGGGGTACCTGTGAGGAGAGACAGGCCAGCAGCCTAGCTCAAGCGGCAGCAGGGCCACACATACAGTGCAGGAGAGGGAAGCTGAGGACCCGGACAGGGTGGGAGCAACCCGACCCCGGTACAGACTCCGTGGACAGTACTCTGCCAAATATCATCTGCAGTAAAGCATGGAAAATTTCAAAACCGTGAGTCTGTGTGATCCTTGCACTCAAGTACTACTCTCCCTCACCAACTGTCATCATCTCTACTACTACCCCTATCCTGCAACATCCATAGCACTATAGACTATAGACTATTACTACCACTGCCCAGGGGAATCAAGCTCTAACCACGGAGAGCCATTTCATCTCCAGCTGCAAAACATCATCCCCGGAGGTTCTGCAGCAGCGGTGGTCCCCTCACTGACCACAACCTGTCACGACAAACTCCCCTGTAAATATCCCCCCATTTATTGCGGAACCCGGGACATGGTCCGGACAGGACCAAGACGGCCGTGATATCCCCAGCAGTACCTCGGTCCGGTACCGAGTACCCCGTTCCAGTGGGCTCTACATATATAGGAGTGCTGACTTATCAGCAGACTTCATTGTCCAATAAACGTGCAGTTGAATAGTATTGTATATTCATGTCTGGTCTGGTCTTGGTTTTAACCCTGTAGTGGTGGTACATCGCTGTATAGAAATGTGCATTCACTGATTGCTTTAATTCCTATTGTGTGTCATGGAAGCAAAACGACATTATGTTCCATACCCCATGTTCCTTTGTTGCTGAGGATCCTACCCTGTATATTAAATCTCTTTGCTGCCGAGTTACTTGTGCTAATCATGTATTTACAGTGCCTTGTGAAAGTATTTGGCCCCTTGAACTTTTCAACCTTTTGCCACATTTCAGGCCTCAAACATAAAGATATAAATTATAATTTTTTTGTGAAGAATCAACAATGAGTGGGACACAATCGTGAAGGGAAATGAAGTTTATTGAATATTTTAAACTTTGTTAACTAATAAAAACTGAAAAGTGGGGCGTGCAATATTATTCAGCCCCATTCTACTTATATAATCGGGAGTTTGGAATTCGGGCACTGTAGCCGAATCCCAAGCTCCTTTGCGGCACTGCGAGCCGCAGCCGCACTACCGTTAAAAAAAAAATATATATATGCTCACCTCTCCCCGAGCCCCCGCCGTCTCCCGACGTCTTCCTGCAGGCTCCCGGTGGCTCCCGCAGACTCCCGGTGTCTGCAGAGGTCTTCTACTGCATTATAGGACCTGCGGTGATGTCACAGTCACGTGACACCAGCTTACTCCATGTTAACCTGCGGTCACATGACTGTGACAACACGGAGCCGCCTCTATACTCTGCCACCCACACAGCTGCCTCTATACTCTGCGACCCACGCAGCCGCCTCTATATTCTGCGACCCACGGAGCCGCCTCTATACTCTGCGACCCACGGAGCCGCCTCTATACTCTGCCACCCACACAGCCGCCTTTATACTCTGCCACCCACGGAGCCACCTCTATACACACAATTCATTTCACCGCGCAGAATTGTCCTGTATTTGGCTCCGTCCATCTTCCCATCAATTTTAACCAACTTCCCTGTCCCTGCTGAGGAAAAGCAGGCCCAAACCATGATGCCGCCACCACCATGTTTGACAGTGGGGATGGTGTTTTGAGGGTGATGAGCTGTGTTGCTTTTATGCCAAACATATCGTTTTGCATTGTGGGCCAAAAGTCTGATTTTGGTTTCATCTGACTAGAGCACCTTATTCCACGTTTGGTGTGTCTCCCAGGTGGCTTGTGGCAAACGTCAAACAAGACTTTTTATGGATATCTTTGAGAAATGGCTTACTTCTTGCCACTCTTCCATAAAGGCCAGATTTGTGCAGTGTACGACTGATTGTGGTCCTATGGACAGACTCTCCCACCTCAGCTGTAGATCTCTGCAGTTCATCCTGAGTGATCATGGGCCATTTGGCTGCATCTATGATCAGTCTTCTCCTTGTTCGAGATGAAAGTTTAGAGGGACGGCCGGGTCTTGGTAGATTTGCAGTGGTCTGATACTCCTTCCATTTCAATATGATCGCTTGCACATTGGTCCTTGAGATGTTTAAAACTTGGGAAATATTTTTGCATCCAAACCCGGCTTTAAACATTGCCACAACAGTATCTCGGAACTGCCTGGTGTGTTACTTGGACTTCATGATGCTCTCTGCACTTGAAACAGAACCTTGAGACTATCACAGAGCAGGTGCATTTATACGGAGACTTGATTACACACAGGTGGATTGTATTCATCATTATCAGTCATTTAGGACAACATTGGATCATTCAGAGATCCTCACTGAATGTCTGGAGTGAGTTTGCTGCACTGAAAGTAAAGGGGCAGAATAATATTGCATGCCCCACTTTTCAGTTTTTTATTTGCTAAAAAGGTTTAAAATATCCAATAAATTTTGTTACACTTCACGATTGTGTCCCACTTGTTGATTCTTCACAAAATATTAGAATTTATATCTTTATGTTTGAAGCCTGAAATGTGGCGAAAGGTTGAAAAGTTCAAGAGAGCCAAATACTTTCACAGGGCACTGTATAATCGGTTCATATTATGGTGCAAGTAAATGTGACTCATTGGTACATTTTCAGTCTATTTTTGTTTTTATATTTTTATGTTAGGTTGAAAAAGGGAAGAAGGGAGACTAGATGTCAGTGTTAAACCCAGTGTGTTCAGATAGTGAGTGGGAGGTCAAAACTGCCCTTTCATTAAAGAAGGATATATTAAAAGCCAAATAATTTAGCATCCTGATTCAAACCTAATGGGGTTAAAGAGTTCAGTGCATATATCCACTTTGTTTCGTGTCTCGACATTTTGGCTATATGGTCTCCCCCCGCCAGTCTATCTTTACGTTTTGTATTGCAAAAAAATAGGATGTTTTACATGTTGAATTGTAGACCTCCTTATTGTGTTTGCTTAAAGGGTGACCCTCAAAACCTTTTCTGATATTTCTCACGTGTTCTGTCATCCTAATATGGAATGGTCTTATCGTTCTGCCTACGTAAGTCTTGTTGCACGGACCAGGGGCGTTGCTAGGGTCAAAAAACATCCGGGGCTCGGGCCCACTGAGCTGCATTTTTCAGAATAAATTTAAATATGTACTTTAATAACCAGTGACACTCTACATATATAATATTAACAGATTTAATGCTTTAAAACATTATAGAGATTGCCAACATGCACTCAAATACGCAAAATATAACAGTATTAGGCCAACATCCAAGTAATCCTAAGGCTTCTTTCACATGAGCGCTTTTCTGGCGTTAATACCGTGATTTTAAAGTGCATGAATTTCGCTGTCAAAAAACGCCATTAACACTAGAAGTCCCAGAGACGGGTCATTTGACCTTTTTACCATTGAAAACCAAGGATCCTTTAAATTCCTGGGACTTCTAGTGTTAAAGAACATGTTCTATAATGGAGGACAGAGAGAAAGGACCCGGAGGACTTGAGCAAAGATGAGGCTTGTCCCGGGACAAGACTGTGGAGAGACGGAAGGAGCCTGTGCGCCCGAGTCTGCAGTGAAGTGGAGGGTCAGGGCGAGCACCAGGGACCCGACCCTGAAAGGTAGGAAGTAGACTCCAAGCTCCAACCACAGAACCGGTGGCCACGAGGTCCAGAGGAGCTGTGGCCAACTCCCAGCACATCCGCCGAGTAGGCAGCTGTATTAGAGTCAGGGGAAACAGCCGGTAGCCCGACAAGGCCTGTGACTGCTGGATTGGGGCTCTGTGCGCGGAGGCGTGTGCAGGATGGAGGAGAGCAGACTACCCGCACCGCCAATGTACTTGAACTGTGACCTGTAGTACATGCAAAGAAAACTGAAGTAAACCGGGTTGGGAACTCAGAATTGTGTGAGACTGTTCCTTTCCTACTTGAGGAGCAGTAGGCTGAAACACCGCGCAGGCAGCAGGAGCCTGCCTGTGAGATGTCCCGATCAGTGGCGTAGCAACTGTTTGTGGCGCCCGGGGCCGAAAAATTTGCCGCCCCTTTGGTTGTTGATAATCCGGAAGTATACATAGTATACACTGTCTGCCCCTATATACAAGAATATAACTACTATACTAAAACACAAAGAGAAGGGGTGCAATTGGGGGGTAAGTATTGGGCCAAATAGCCACTCGCCTATTGGGGTTGTCACTGTGCACTGCTATCTCTGCACAACCCCAGTGTATGGCAACAAGCAGGACTCAAGGAGGGCCCGGGGTCGGAGCAATTTTCACCGCTGTACTGTGGAGTTCATAGTGTAATATAAGTGCAAAAAAACTTTATTCTTAATATTATGTCACAATACCGGGATCTGAGGATCTTCTATTTGGAGGTCAGGGGCTCTCTGATGCCATGTTGCTGCCTGTGTCGCTGTCTTCCTCTTTTGACACTGCAGTGCGGTGGATAAAAGAGCAGTAACTGGTTAATAACAAGAAGTATGGAGTGTACTAAGTGAGCCATAAATCCTCCCCATACCAGTAGGATTACTATATGGATTTTAGTATTAGGGTACGGACACACTGGCGTGAAACTCTGATGAGTGCAATGTGCGATTTTCTCGCATTGCAATCAATCTCTGAGAGCACTGACGTGTGTTGGACGCTTTTTTCTCATCCAGATTCAGGATGAGAAAAAAGTTTCAACATGCTGCGACAGTCTGCGATTCACACCGAGACTCACCAATGCAAGTCTATGTGTCTGACAAAATCACGGACCGCACACGGACCATCCGAGAGGCATCAGTTTTTTTTCACTGATACATTCTCATTCTGTAGCTGAGAACACTAACATGTTCCTGTAAATGATTATACAGTAATAGCTGCTGAGGAAAAAACAGATTGCACACGGATGTGATCTGAGAAAAAATGTCGGACACTCGCACAGCAGTTGCCAAACAGACCAAAAAACAGATGACACTCATCCGACTCTCCTGGATGAGAAACAGACCGATTTTAAGGCGGCGGGAGACAGTGTACCACCAACTCCCCAGCCCCGGGCTATGCACAGACAATATACGGTACACTGTCTATGCACAGCACGGAGCCGAGGACATCCCAGAAGAGGCACAATAACCATAGACAGGAGGCGGGAGAACATTGAGCCCACCCAGAAGAACTACAACTCCCAGCACCCAACACACTACCCAGAAACCATACAGTAATGCCAGAACGGGTAGGAGAACTACAATTCCCAGCATGCCACACCCTGTCAACACAGGAAGGTGGAGGCTGCCGCATGTAGGCAGAGACACCTGGTACAGCTGCAATTATCACCACACACAGCCCCACTCCTCCTGCGCACCCGTCCTCCTCTCCTCTGTCCCTCCTGCACCCCCGTCCTCCTCTCCTCTGTCCCCCTGCACCCTGTCCTCCTCTCCTCTATCCCCCTGCACCCCTTCCTCCTCTCCTCTGCCTTCCTGCACCCTCGTCCTCCTCTCCTCTGTCCCTCCTGCTGCTCCTCTGTCCTCCTGCACCACTGTCCTCCTCTCCACTGTCCTGCTGCACCCCGTCCTCCTCTCCTCTGCCTTCCTGCACCCCTGTTCTCCTCTCCTCTGTCCCTCCTGCTGCTCCTCTGTTTCTCCTGCACCACTGTCCTCCTCTCCACTGTCCTGCTGCACACCCGTCCTCCTCTCCTCTGTCCCTCCAGCTGCTCGTCTTCTCCTCTGTCTCCCTGTTCCTGTCCTTCTGCCCCCCTGTCCTCTTCTCCTCTGTCCCCCTGTTCCTGTCCTTCTGCTCCCCTGTCCTCTTCTCCTCTGCTCCCCTGTCCCCTGCACAGTTTCCCTCACCTCTCCGGGTCCATGGGGGGCCAGCTGGGTGGAGGAGCCGCCAGCACCGCAGCCGCCTCCACCGCACCAGCACTTGGAGCCATCATGGGACAGGAAGCAGCAGAGCTCCCAGCGGCTTCCTATCAGCGTGATCACTCTCAGCGCTGGGGGGCCAGGAGGGGGCACAGTACATGCGGGCGCCGCGGCCGGGCGGCAATGCACTACCAGCGGCAACACCCTCCCCCACAAAGACTCCAGTTTTCATATGGAGTCTGGGGGAGGGAGGTAAAGAAAAAAAAAGAAAAAAATGCTTGCACTCCCCTGCCGTTTAAATACAGCCCTGCTGCCGCCCCCACACACGTGCCACCTGGCGCGGACAGGCGCCCCCCCCCCCCATGCTACGCCACTGGTCCCGATCCTTCCCTGCAGCCCGATCAGCCCCGCTAGCTCCCCAGCACCCTAACACTCCATTACTCTGGATGCTCTGGGCATCTGCTCCACCCGTGGGGAGCGACACCATACCAGCTGCCATTCCATCATCCCCAGACGTCCTGGCCTGCAGCAGCGGCCACTACAGCTGCATACCACGGGTGGCGTCATGACGAACTACTCCCTAATTTTTTAACCCCCTTTTTATTGACTGCCCATCCGGGTGGCCACAGATCAGGTCACGCCACTGTAACATCACCCCAGACACTTGAAGACATTGAGGTGCCCGGCTCAGAGTACCCCACAGCCCCCACGGGGCAAGTCAACTACTACTGCCAACATGCTCATATAGAAATTAAGTTTTGGAGAAATTATTAAAAAAAATATTCTTACACAGTTTTCCCCAGAGGCTGTGAGTCTTTCTATGGTGTCAGAGGGGCCATAGTTGTCTCCTGCTCCAGCTCCTGCAATCTGCAGCTCCAGGGCACAGGGGACACTATCATCTGCTGGCAGCCAATCACAGATGTGCTCATAAAGTGAAATCTGTGATTGGCTGATAGGAGATGAGACACAGATGTTCCTGTGTGTGTGCAGTGATATGGCTGGAGCAGGGACACACTGCACAGCCCCCTCCCTCTTATGGAGGGTATGATAGGGTTAATGTCCTGCTCCCTCTCTCTCTATGGATCAGCAGCAGCACAAAAAGCAGTGGGGGCCACACTGAGTGCCTTTCCCTCCCCCCTCAGTGACTATACAGACAACCAGCAGCAGCATTATCATCAGCATACTCATCTGCAGCACATTGTCCCTGCATCTCCTCCTGTCAGCACTGACTTTGTCTCGGCATTCACTTTCCCTAGCTCCGGGGCCCCTTGCCACTCTGGTCTCTGATGCACTGTGCACCAGCCATATGATTTCCCCTGCACTGCATCCCCATAGTCTCCCATCAGTGTAGAATACAAAAAACAACATAAATACTCACCTCTCTCTCCTCAGTCCTCAATGAGCTGCTCCAGTCTCCTCTCAGCGTGTGTCTGCCGGCCGCTCTGCACAGCTCAGTGATGTTGTTACCGGCCCCTGCCAAGCTGTGCTGTAGAGCGGCCGGGACTTAACAGAAAGTGGCCGGAAGCGGCGGCCGGGACTTCATAAGCGGAGCGGCATCCACGGGGATCCGCGCTGCCACCGGGCACCCCCGGGATGCCGCCCCTATGTTTGCTAGCAGGTCGGCTCATGGATGGTGCGGCCCTGGCCCTGACAGCCGGCGAGATTCGGGGCTCTATGCATAAGAATCGGGGCTGCAGCCCCGATTCTTAATGCATAGCGACGTCCCTGGCACGGACAGAGAATTGTATAGATGACACTGGATGTGTGACAGGATAGTTGTTGACTAATGTAAAATTAGTTGTCATTCTTTGTATTCCCAAATTCCTTTGATTCTTCTGGATATGTCAGTTGATCGACATGCTTTACAGTGCCTGCAAGGCCTGAAGCCTGCTAGAGGGTTGCTGTCTTGTGTTCCTTGTTTTGTTGACAGACTCTTTATGGTTTGTTTGGCAAATGACAGCTCGATATGGGAATATACAATGCCTTGTGAAAGTATTTGGGCCCCTTGAACTTTTCAACCTTTTGCCACATTTCAGGCTTCAAACAAAGATATAAATTCTAATTTTTTTGTGAAGAATCAACAACTAGTGGGACACAATCATGAAGTGGAACGACATTTATTGCATATTTTAAACCTTTTTTAACAAATAAAAAACTGAAAAGTGCGGTGTGCAATAAATAATATTCGGCCCCTTTAACTTCAGTGCAGCAAACTCACTCCAGAAGTTCAGTGAGGATCCAATGTTGTCCTAAATGACTGGTAATGATAAATAGAATCCACCTGTCTGTAATCAAGTCTCCATATAAATGCACCTGCTCTGTAATAGTCTCAGGGTTCTGTTTCAAGTGCAGTGAGCAACATGAAGACCAAGGAACACACAAGGCAGGTCCGAGATACTGTTGTGGCGAAGTTTAAAGCCGGATTTGGATACAAAAAGATTTCCCAAGTTTTATACATCTCAAGGAGCACTGGGCAAGCGATCATATTGAAATGGAAGGAGTATCAGACCACTGCAAATCTACAGTACCAAGACCCGGTTGTCCCTCTAAACTTTAATCTCAAACAAGGGGAAGACTGATCAGAGATGCAGCCAAAAGGCCCATGATCACTCTGGATGAACTGCAGAGATCTACAGGTGGGAGATGGGAGAGTCTGTCCATAGGACAACAATCAGTCGTACACTGCACAAATCTGGCCTTTATGGAAGAGAGGCAAGAAGAAAGCCATTACTAAATATATCCATAAAAAGTCTCGTTTGAAGTTTGCCACAAGCCACATGTGAGACACACCAAACATGTGGAATAAGGTTCTCTGGTCAGATGAAAGCAAAATCAAACTTTTGGGCCACAATGCAACATATGTTTGGCGAAAAATACCATCCCCACTGTCACACATGGTGGTGGCAGTATCATGGTTTGGGCCTGCTTTTCTTCAGCAGGGACAGGAAAGATGGTTGAAATTGATGGGAAGATGGACGGAACCAAATATGGGACCATTCTGGAAGAAAACTTGTTGGAGTCTGCAAACGACCTGAGACTGGGACGGAGATTTATCTTCCAACAAGACAATGATCCCAAACATAAAGCAAAATCTACAATAGAATGGTTCAAAAATAAACGTATCCAGGGGTTAGAATGGCCAAGTCAAAGTCAAGACCTGAATCCAATTGAGTATCTGTGGAAAAAGCTGAAAACTGCTGTTCACAAATGCTCTCCATCCAACCTCACTGAGCTCGAGCTATTTTGCGAGGAAGAATGGGCAAGAATTTCAGTCTCTCGAAGTGCAAAACTGATAGAGACATTCCCAAGTGACTCGCAGCAAAAGGTGGCATTACAAAGTATTAACTCAAGGGGGCCGAATAATATTGCACGCCCCACTTTTCAGTTTTTTGTTCAAAAAAGTTTAAAATATCCAATAAATTTCGTTCCACTTCACGATTGTGTCCCACTTGTTGATTCTTCACAAAAAAAATTTGAATTTATATCTTTATGTTCAAAGCCTGAAATGTGGCAAAAGGTTGAATAGTTCAAGGGGTCCAAATACTTTCACAAGGCGCTGTAGCTACTGGAGTCCACATCTTTCTCGTATATTTTAGTGCAAACCTTATTTTGTTAATTGACATAGATTTCCAAGTCTAGGAAATTGACTTTCTTTTATCAGTTGTTTCTGTGAATTGAAGTCCTTTTTCGTTTAGGTTGATATCTACCAAAAATTGCGTCAGTAAAGATTGTGATCCTCTCCAAATAAACAGGACATCATCAATAAATCTTTTCCAGAGGACTAATGCTTCCCTTAGGATTCCTTAGGGGTAGATTTGATCATCCACCCATTTCCCCACATAGAGGTTCGCATAACCGGGCGCAAATCACGTGCCCATTGTGGTGCCCAACTCCTGGTGATCTAGTAGAAAAAAGATTGCGTGCACACTGAGGGTGTTTTCACGGATAGAGGTGATAATTGAGGGGTCCGGAATAACCCACGTTGTATACTGAATAAGTTATACAATTGCACACTCTTAGTTTTTGATGTAAAAAAGTGATTTTTATTTAGGAGCAACACAGATGTTTTGGTCCAATTTGGACCTTGATCACGACAGTTGCCTCTGATATATTGTCTCCTTTAGAGATGGGGAGTGTTTAACCCCATATGCTTTTTCTGAATCTGTTTGTAGAAAGGTACAGGGGATCCTTGGATCAATAGAGATTGGTGAAACAACTCACATGGATACAACCCCAGGACCCGAGACTTATTGAAATAAGGCTTTTTTTTTTCCTTTTTTTTCTTTTTTTGGTTAAATCTGTTTTTATTTAGCAAAAACGAAACAGTTACAGTACATTACGGAGTGTTATTTGTAGGCAATGCAGGCCTCATAATCGGATGGATACAAACAATTCTTCTATAGATGACTGGGAGGCGAAGGCACTTGACGGTGGGTGTCGAGCCCTATCTCGGTCAAGATGTTACATGAATATAGGGGACAAATCAAATATCAAGGCCTGACTGTGGCCAGAATTGTACAAATAGTAAATCTCTTTGAGTGGAAATAGATTACCGTAGACTAAACTTGTTTCTGAATATAAAGGTAATACTATAATCAAGCCTACACAAATCTTTCTAAGAGAAGGGGGTAAGAAATGGGAAGGGAGTAGGAGAGAAAGAAAGGTAGGGAAAGGGTCAACGAGAGGAATGGCGGGGTATGCGGTATAGAGGGGGGAACTAGGAGCAAGGAAAGGGTGGGGGGAAGGGAGAGGGGTGTTGGAGTTTCCCTGGGGTCTGTTTCTGGGCTTTTGCCTCTCGGCCTTAGGGTGGCTGAGAGAATAATTTTTGGAAGTCGGGGGAGTCCCGGAACATGATCCATTCTGTCCATATGACGTTGAATTTACCCATGGATCCCACATTCTCGCCTGCCAGTTCCTCCATCCGGAAAATGTCTACCATCTCCTCGTACCATTCAGCTATAGGAGGTTGTTCTGTAGATTTCCAGTACCTTGGGATGACGGACCTGGCTGCCGAGAGGCAGAAGTGGAGGATGTCCCGTTTGGTGGCTTTAATCGATCCGGGGTATATAGATAGTAGTGCTATCTCGGGGCTGCCAGTTATTTGTTTGCCTGTGATGAGGTTGTAGTTCCGAAATACTCCCTCCCAGCTTTTGATTTTAGGGCATTCCCACCAAATGTGGAGCATATTTCCCACTTCTGAATTGCATCGCCAGCATAGCTCTGAGATCAAAGGGAAGATCACGTGTAGCCGGTCTTGGCATCAGTATCACCTGAGTAGTATTTTATGGTTTCTCTCTTGGGCTGCGCATGTGTTTGCCATCTTGTGTGTGAAGAGGAAGCTTTTTTTCCAGTCAGCTAAGGTGATTTCCCTGGCCAGTTATTTCTCTTATGCAAGCTGGAAGGGGCGCTTCCCAGTAGTCTTTTCCTCTGCGATAGCGCAGTGTATTGCAGAGATTGCGTGGGAGGGGGGGGATTCATTTTGGAACAGTTCCTCTAGGGGGGAGGGGGTAGATCTGATCTTCCCCGATTGGACTGCCGAAGAGTGGAACGAGCGCAATTGAAGGTATTCGTACCATTTTAGGGGTGTTGTTGGTGAGATTCTTTGTAGTGAGTCGAAGGAGGGGAATTTGCCATTGTGGAAAATTTGCCCCATGTGGATATCCTCCTCTCTCGTCCAGCCCAAGAAAGTCATCCTGTGCAACCCTGGTAGGAAGGCGGGGTTTGACAAAAGGGGGGTAAGTGGCTCATTGTCCCTCTCGTAGGAGAGTGGGTTGTGTAGGACTGCCAGATTTTTAGGGTCTCTGCAGTGAGGTCGGACATAGGGCCAATTCGTTGTAGGTGTAAGGGGTGTATCCAGGGGAGGTAGTGTAGGGGAATCTGCAATCCTCCTTGTTCCAGCGCTACCCATCGTTTGGTGTGGTGTCTATGTCCCCAATCTATTAACCTGGCCAACGATGCGGCCACGAAATAGCTGTGGAAGTCAGGTAGGCCCACTCCTCCGAGTTGGGCGGGGGCTGACAGGGTCTTCAAGTTTATCCTGGGTTTCATTGATCCCCATACGAACTTCCCTATGTGGGAGCGAAGCTTGGAGAAAAAGACTATGGGGTGAGATGGGGACGGTTTGGAAGATGTAAAGGGTTCGAGTGAGGATTTCCATCCTAACTACGTTTATCCTTCCCATCCAGGATAGTTTGAGCAGTCTATAGGAGGATAGTTGCGTGTCTAGTTGGGATAATAGAGGCTGGTAATTTAGTGAGTAGAGTTTCGATCAGTCGGAGGGAATATGTATTCCCAGGTATTTGATGGAGTCCGTTTTCCATTTGAAGGGGAAGTTTGTTTTCAGGGAGGAGACCTCTTTTGGGGGGAGGGATATATTCAGCACCTCCGACTTAGTGAAGTTGATCTTGAAGTTGCTTAGGGAGCCGAATGCTTCGAGTTCCTTCAAGATGGATGGGATTGAGATCCTCGGTTGGGATATGTAGAGGAGGAGGTCATCGGCAAACAGGGCTGTTTTATGGTGGCCCTCATTTGTCTCTATGCCATGGATACTGTCGTTACCCCTGATGGCATTAGCCAGGTGCTCCATGACCACCACATAGAGGAGGGGTGACAGCGGGCAGCCCTGTCTGGTCCCATTCCTGGTGGCGAAGGGGGTCGATAGGATGCCGTTGACCCTCACCTTGGCTGTTGGTGAAGAGAATAGTGAGAGTACTCTGTGTAGGAACTTGGGGCCTAGACCGATTTGGGTGAGTGCCTCCCTCATGAAACCCCAGTGGACTCTGTCAAAGGCCTTCTCAGCATCTACAGATAGTAGGTTAAGAGGGAGGTTATGAGTTTGAGCCTTTTTAATCAGGAGCAAGGTCCTAATGGTGTTATCTCTGGCCTCGCGGCCTTGGACAAAGCCCACCTGGTCCATGTTAATTATGGAGGGGAGTAGGGGCGCTAGGCGGTCGGCTAGGATCTTTGAATATAGCTTTATGTCGATGTTTAGTAGGGAAATAGGTCTATAGTTGGCGGCCAGGGCAGGGTCTCTCCCAGGCTTGGGTAAAATGCTTATGTGGGCTTCCAGTGATTGTGGGGCGAGGTCGGTGCTTTCAAATATGGCGTTAAATATGGCTAACATTTGGGGCAGTAGTTGGGCCTGGAGTGTTTTGTAAAAGACTGGGGTGAACCCGTCTGGTCCGGGGCATTTGGATGTCGGGGTGGCTTTGATGGCGTTTAGGATCTCATGCTCTGTAAATTCGGCTTCAAGGGTCTCTATGTCTTGTTTCTTTAGGGGATGGAGCGCTGTAGATTTGATATATTCCTGGGTCTTCTTGAGTAGGTCGTTTGGTGCCATGTCTGAGTATTTCCCTTTAAGGTTGTATAGGTCTTTATAGTAGGCGCGATATGAAATGGAATGGTATGATAGCATGAGCGCAACAATATATTTTTGTCTTTTTTATAGTAGGCGCGGAATACCTCTATGATTTCGGAGGGGTTATAGATATTCTTTCAACTTGTGGACCTGATCTTGGGGATAAAGGTGTAGTTTGCTCTGGAATGGAGCATGCGTGCTAGGGGGCACCCGTACTTGTTAGAGACTCTATAGTAGTAGTTTTTGGTTCTTTCCGTCTGTCGTTTGAATTTCTGGTCTAATAGTCCTCTGAGTTCCTGTCTTTTGAGGATTAGGTCTCTTAGTGTCGATTGGGTTAGTGTCTGTTTGTGTGATGTCTCTAAGGTGTGTATTTGGGAGATTAATTTTTCGATTGATTCGAGTCTAAGCTTTTTAAGTCTGGCTCCGTTCTTTATCAGTGTTCCCCTCAGACAGCACTTCAAAGCTTCCCATTTGAAGGGCTGTGGAGTTGGGTCAAGTTCGTGGACCTGGATGCATGCTTTAATGTCACGTTTCAGCTCTGTCAGGCAAGTGTTGTCCTTCAAGAGATTACTGTTCAGCCTCCAGGTCCATGGCCTGCGGAAGGTGTCTGGTAATGTTAAGCTCAAGAATGTCGGGGCATGGTCTGATAGGAGGAGATCTCCAATACTGGCAGTTGGGGCCCATGAGAGGGTGCAGTGGCTCACCAAGAATAGGTTAATGCGGCTATAGGTGTTGTGTACGTGGGAGTAGCAAGTGTAATCTTTACCTTGGGGGTTAAGTATCCGCCAGATGTCGACAAGCTGAAGAGTGTGGAGGAGTTTCTTGAGCGCCGTCAGTCGTTTGGTTGGGACTGCGCCTTTCCCTGAGGTGGAGTCCGTTCGGGGGTCCATAGTGAAGTTGAAGTCGCCCCGATAATTGTCGTCCCTTCAGCGAATTTGGCTAGTCTGGTCAGGAGGGACCTGCAAACTTTAGTTTGGTCCCTGTTGGGCAGATACCAGTTAACAACATTCAGAATGGTAATAGCTACGCGTACTTTGAGGAAGATGTATCTCCCCCCTGTATCGAGTCTTGAGTCTAGTACCTCATGGGCTAAGTTTTTGTGGAGCGCTATTGATACTCCCTTTGACCTAGAGTCAGCATTGGTGCTATGGAACCATGCCGGGTAGAATTTGCTCTTGAAATCGGGCAAGGACTTCGTTTTGAAATTCGTTTCCTGGAGTAGTAAAATTTGGACATTTCGTTTATGCATGTCGGAGAGGATTTGGGAGCGTTTCTTGGGGGTATTGAAACCTCTCACATTGAGAGTTCCAATTTTTAGGTCGGCCATGTTACAGGGGTATCTAGTAGGATACCTTAAAGAGGGGCAGTAAGGGTATAGGGCTGTTGGTGTGGGCGGGCAGTCTGATGTTAGGGTCCGAGTGTGTGGGGGGGTGATGTATCCCAGGTAGGCTGGGTATGGTGGGAGGGGAGTAGAGGGTTTGGGAGGGGGAGTAGGGCTGAGCTTAGTGGTGGGGTGATGTGAAGGGAAGTAGACTTAGTGAGAGGGGTAGGATAGTGAGGAGAGCTTTTTTTGGGAGATTAAGGGGACTGTTCCCAGTTTCTGGGGTCAGTGGTGAGGTGGGGGTAGTTGCAGTAAATTCCGCACCTGCCTGTAGAGTGCGGATCCCCCTTGGGGTGAGGCCTTTCCAGGTAGAGTAGGGCCTCCCCACACCAATGGCTTTTAGTACATAGGCATATAAATCAACAGCAGCAGTAATTAAAGTAGTAGCGGAGTATAGGTACAAATAGAAATACTCAGTTCTCAGATGATGCAAGCAGGGGCTTACAGTGTGGTGTCGTATGTAGGTCGCCCATGCGGCCTAATGCTTGGCCATGACTGGGGGGGTTGGGGCCCCCTTTTCTGGTTCCCCTAGACCCAGCTCCCCCCTTCTTGTGCGCCGCCTTGGTCTTTGTTCCCTCGGGGCCCCGGGTCCACCTTCTCCCCAGGGCGGACCTTGCCACTCCGTGATGTTGGAGACGGGGCACTGGATCCCAAGGCTCTCCAGGAAGGCTGGGATATCTCTTGGGTGGCTTACAGAGAAGAGTTGGCCCTCCCTGCGTACCTGGAGGCGGAAGGGGAAGCCGCAGCTGTATAGGGTTTTGTTGCTGCGCAGGACCTCCAGTACGGGACGGAGGGCCCTGCGCTTTTGCAACATGCAGCGGGACAGGTCGGGCATGAGTTGGACAGGGTGGCCTTGGTATGATAGGGAGTTGCGGGTTCAGACCCTGCAAGGATGTCTTCCTTAGATCTGAAGTTGTGCACCCTGCAGACAACATCCCTGGGCCTGGCTCCTTCAGGTGGGGGGGGGCCCAAGGATCTATGTGCTCGATCTAATTCAAGCGGCGTACCCTTGGGCTTATTGCGGATGAAGTTAAGGAATCCGCGAAGGGTAGTGTCCAGATCCCTTGCCGGGATGGATTCTGGCAGGCCTCGGACCCTAACGTTGTTCCGCCTGTCGCGGTTCTCTAGGCCCTCCATTAGGTCAAGCAGGCGCTCAAACTCAGAGGTTTGGCTATAGACATTCCTCTCGAGGGCCTCTATATGCCAAATGAAGTCATTTGTAATGGATTCAGTGACGCATACTCTATTGGTGAGCTGGCGGACTTCGCCTCTGAGTGCAGCAGCTTCGGCCTTAAAGGAGGACTCCATTCTATGGAGAAATCCCTCCATCTCTTCCCTGGTGGGTATAGCTTGTATGTGGGCTCTGAGGTCATCCCAAACTCCCCTGTTTGGTGTCTGGGGGGCATGGGAGACCTCTGGGGATGTGTGAGGTCTCCCATATTCTGTGGCCGGGTCCCAAGGGTATGTAGTCAGGGTCAGCTCGGTATCTGGTAGGGGCCTGTTCAGATATAGATTCCCCTGGGGCTGCCCCATGTTGCCTGTGTTGTCCCCTGCCTCCCTTGGGGTTCCTTAGCTGCCAGGGGTGTACTGTTGTGTTTTCCTCTTAGTCCCTCTGGTTTTGCCAGGGCCGTGTGCATTGTGCAGCCCTGTGTTACCTCCTGCAGCCAGAGTCCTCCTGTGTGTGTTGGGCCTCCAGGGAACCCGTGCCTGGAAGCGAGGTGAGCAGGGTCTCTCCTCCGTCCTGTGTGCTGTCAGTGGTGCAGAGGATGGAGCAGCCCCGGGATGCAGCCTCATGTGCACTGGTGGGCGGCTGCGGATCTATCGGCCGCCGGTCTGCGCTGTCTCCTCCGGAGTTCGGCAGGGTGAAGGGCCTATCTCTACTGCTACTGTTTGTGGCCTGCGGTCTTGCCTCGCTTTTCCTCCTCCGTTCGGCGCCGGCTGGTGGTGAGTTGCGGTCTGTGGGCCGCTGATCTGTGCAGTCTCCTCCGGGGTTTGGTAGGCTGATGGGCGCCTCTCTGCCTCTCGTGGTGCCCTCCGTTTGTGCCGCGCTGTTCCTCCTCTGTCCGGCGGGGTCTGCCATCTTGTGGGCCGCTCGGCCTGTGCCTACCCGGCCCGCACTCCTCAGATACCGGGTAATTACCACGGCGAGGTTCACCGGGGGACCCGGGCGGGTGCTGGGCCGGGTGCTCCTCTTTTTGGCCGGCATATGCAGCTGACGTAAGGGATGGATGCTGCTGGATTCTTTTAGTTATTGGCGTGGGGAGCAGGAGCTAGGATTTTAGTGTCCTCTCCTCTCCATGGCCAGAACACGCCGGAAATAAGGCTTTTCACCGATCCCTATTGATCCCAGGATCCCCTGTACCTTTCTACAAACAGATTCAGAAGAAGCATATGGTTAAACACGCCCGATCTCTAAGGGAGACAATATATCAGAGGCAACTGTCATGATCAAGGTCCAAATTGGACCGAAACGCGTTGACACCTGTGTTGCTCCTAAATAAATTTCACTTTTGTGCATCAAAAAAAGTGTGCAATTGTACAACTCCTGGTGATAATATTTATTGTCATATTTAAAGAAGTTATGGGTCAAGATAAAGGCTATGCTTTCCAAAATCAGATCACAATCTTCCCTGATGCAATTTTTGGTAGACATCAACATAAACGAATACGGACTTGAATTCACAGCAACAACAGATAAAAGCAAAGTCAATTTCCTAGACTTGGAAATCTACGTTAATGAACAAAATAAGATTTGCACTAAAACATACAAGAAAGATGTGGACTCCAATAATTATATCCCCATATCGAGCTGTCACCTGCCCAGGTGCCTAATGAACATTCCCAAGAGCCAATTCATTAGACTAAAGAGAAACTGCATGAACCATGAACAATTCAAGTTGGAAGCAAAAGAGAAGAATTGTCAACAAAGGGGTATGATGATGAAAATCTCAAAATAACCATTAGAAAAGTAGCATGCCTTGATCGACCATCTCTACTATCACATAAAGATAAGGATAAACCGGGAGCTTCTATCCAAGAACAAATCAAGTACCTTTGGCTCATCATGGAGTATCACAATAATCACACCAATTTTGTGAAAATCATAAATAAACACTGGCATTACCTCAAAATGGATAAAGTAGTAAGAGATCTACTTCCAGACAAAACAAGATTTGTCTTCCAAAAGCGACATCATTAGAGGCCCCCACCATCAAACAGCCAACAATGAAGAGTCTGGCAACAAAAAGGGGAACACAAGACAGCAACCCTCTAGCAGGCTTCAGGCCTTGCAGGACTGTAAAGCATGTTGATCAACTGACATATACCGAAGAATCAAAGGAATTTAGGAATACAATGCATGACATCTACTTTTACATTAGGCAACAACTATCCTGTTATACATCCAGTGTCATCTATGTGATTCTCTGTCCGTGCAACAAGACTTATGTAGGCAGAACGATTAGACCATTCCATATTAGGATGACAGAACACGTGAGAAATATCAGAAAAGGTTTTGAGGATGCGGAATTCTTTGGCTTTTAAAATGTTCTTTTTTAATGAAAGAGCAGTTTTGACCTCCCACACACTATCTGAGCACAATGGGTTTAACACTGCCGTCGAGTCTCCCCTCTTCCTTTTTTCCACTGAATATAAAAATATAAAATTAAAAATAGACTGGGAATGTACCAGTGAGTCGCATTTACTTGCACCATAATATGAACTGATTATGCATACATGATTATTACAAGTAACTCAGCAGCAATGAGATTTAATATACAGGGTAGGATCCTCAGCAACAAAGGAACATGGGGTATGGAACATAATGTCGTTTTGCTTCCATGACACACAATAGGAATTAAAGCAATCAGTGAATGCACACTTCTATACAGCGATGTACCACTACTATAGGGTTAAACCAAGACCAGACCAGTCATGAATATACAATACTATTCAACTGCACGCTTAGTGGACAATGAAATCTGCTGATAAGTATGGACTGCTATATATAGGGAAGGACAGTCAGTGATCAGTCATCCTGATGAAGAGGGACGCTCTCCCTTGAAACGTATTCAGATTGAGACTGACACACTGACGACCGCTAGATTCACATGCGACAACTTCCTGAAGTCACTCTCCACCCACCAGATCACATGACAGTGACGTCGCTCTGACGTAACACGTCAAGTGACCATCTGAGTAGGCCATACCTGGAAACACTGCCGCTGGCCACGGCACGTGTATGCAACCCGGAATTTACCGTCAGCACGGACTACAGTTGACATACAGCGGAACAGTTAACCTCCACTGGGACTGGACACTAGCGATTGATCTGCGGTAAACTGGTGCCATCATCAGACTTTACTCCATTTTTTTACTGTTATGTACATTACCACGGACTAACAGCATTGAATCTGCAGGTCACTAAAAGGTGGTAAAATACTGCAGATACGGTAGGTATATAATATACATTGTTTCCCTCTTACTCTCGGCTTAAAATAATGATAGGCAATACACATTAGCATATTTTTTACTATCCAATATCAACCAGTCACCACTGAGTTAGCTAAACAAAAGTGGGTATGCATTATTGTATGCATTCAGTGAGCTCAGTGGAAGGTACTTATGAGCACTCTCTCCTAACAGACTGACTAAGCCCCAACCAAATACCACAGTGAACAACTTCGAGTACATTCCACTCTATGGATCAAAGACCAACAAACCAGAAAGGAATATGAATATAGCAAGAATACCTAATCCTGTATTCGAATAGAAGGGTAATCTCATCTCTCTTAACCCTGCAGGTGAAGCTTGATAAGACAAGCACATTAATCATCCTCACAAATACAAGCCTAATAAGCTTGGTGTACCAGTACATGGGACTCGTAACAGAGAACACTGGCTCCTTAAAGGGATCCTGTCTCCTCCAGAACGCCTCCATAGCTACCAAAACATGTCTCTGCAGCATATTATCACTAATCTCACACTTCTTTTGTCTCCTAAAAGCATCCTGTGAAAGTGCATAAAAACGTTTTAATACTTACTCATTAGTGATTATAATTAGCAGGGACTATATTCTTTAGCCCTTAGGGTGTGTTTTGCAGGCTCCAGGACCCACCCTCTCTCTGTCTGTGTGCTCTGCTTGTGCAGGCTTTGCCCTCCTCCCTCTCTATCACTCACAGAATGCAAATCATTAGTCCTGCCTTCAGCTCCACATCACTGCAGCACAGACAGAGAGGGGGTGGATCATTCGGGGCGTGAAAATGAGCACCTAGGGAGGGCTTAGAGTCTCACAGGGGACGCCCTGTGAGACTTATTCAGAGAAAAGAAGTCTCAGATTTCTAAGTGTATATTGTTGATTATTCCAATGTTACAGAGCGCTTTTTTTTTTTTTTTTATAGAAAAGGAGCACTAATACTGATATGTTAAGGTGCAGGGACAGGTATTAATAGGGTTGGGAGTGATTTGGTGGAGTCAGGTTGCCTTTAACAACCAGCCCCACCGTTTGTTGAAGGTATCTTATGGTACAACCATCAATTATAAAAAGGGGTTATAAAACTTTCTTACCCATTTCATATCAATTCATGATACAGGTTGAACGTCACATGAACAGAAGTAGAAGGATAACAAATTTAGGATATACGCTCCTTAAGTAGTTGAGAATCAATTTATCAAAAAGCTCACATTTTTAAAATGGTCAATATAGCAGGATTGGTAATATAACACTCGTATTTTGTATTCTTTATAGACTAAGATATACAGCATCTATACAAGAGGGAAGAACCCCCCAGTGACCAAGGAACGAAACTCCATAGAGATTTTGGCCCCTTTCACATCTCATGCAGGGTTACGTTTTGCTCCATTTGCGTTTCTATGCGTGTACCTCTAAAAACGCATCAAAACGCATTTTCAAAAACACAAAATGCATGCGTTTTTGCAAACGCAGACCAAAACATCACAAGCAATGTTTTTGTCTGCTTTTGCAAAAAACGCATGCATTTTGGAAAAAAGCACATGCGTTTTTGCATGCGCTTTTAAATGCGTTTCCATTAAGTTCAATGGGGGCAAAAACGCATGCGTTTTGATGAGTTTTTAGCTGTAAAAATGCATAGAAACGCAAATGAAGCACAACGCAGCCCTGCATTAGATGTGAAAGGGGCCTTCATGTTTTTAATACTTTTATATGCTTTATTGTCATTTCTTAGAAATAAATTTAATTTTTAAACAATTCCCACTTCATTTTAATTCATCTGGTGCATATGATAATTAGTGCTTGGTCCTTTTCTACTTTAAAGATGTATATGACAGCTGGCGCCCACAGACATTGGTCCCTAAGATTTGGAACCAATCAGGCCAATTTACCATTAAAGACCATTGTCATTTTGGATAGCGGCATCTGGGTGGTTAAACGGGGTTAAAACACCACCATAGACAGGATCGACCCCACTCATTATAATCACTGGTGCTGGTAGTTGCCATGAAAAAGGTAAAAAAAAATTAAAAAATTATAAAAAAAAGGTCAACTTTTCATGATACTGACACACAAAAAAAATTAATGAAAACTGATCAAAAAGTCAAATGAAATAAATGGTAAACCATCCTGCAAAAAACAATCCCTAATATGGCTCACATGGAAGAAAATAAAGTTACAGCTTTCAGAATATGACAATGCAAACAAATTATTGTAAAATACTGTTTATAGTGTGTAAAAGCATAAATAACCTATAAATCTAGTATTCCTGTAATTGCATAAAAAAATAAAGCCCTCTTATCACCAATACTGCATGGTGAAAAACTCAAAAATAAAATTAAGAACTACCACATTTTTTGGACCATAAGACGCACTTAGCTATAAGACGCATCCAGATTTTAGAGGAGGAATATAGGGGAAAAAATTAAGCAAAAAATGTGGATATAGTTGACTGTTATGGAGGGGGGATCTGCTGCTGACACTGTTATGGGGGTAATGTCCACATCCCCATACAGGTAATATATGTCCCCCATCCAGGATATAGCCTCCCATCCTGGTATATAGCTCCCACCCTGATAAATAGCATTCCATCATGATATATAGCCTTCCATTCTGGTATATAGCCTCCCATCCTGGGATATTGCACCTTTCCCCCATCCTGGGATATTGCACCCCCCATCACTGGCTATGGCCCCCCTGCTGCCACACACTAAAATAATAAAGGTGTAACATATCTGTTTGGCGCGCCTCTCCATCTCTCCCTCTGCAGCCGCATCAATGTCTTCCTGTCTGTCTCCCCGGGGCATTCCATCATGTGACCGGGCTGGGCAGCCATGACATCACTGTCCTGTGCCGGTCACATGATAGGATGCCTCGGGGACCCACAGACAGGAAAAGATTAATGCTACAGAGGGAGCGGCTGACAGGTATGTTACACCTTTATTACTTTAGTGTGTGCGGCAGCAGGCGGGCTGCAATGTCCCATGATGGGGGGGGGGGGGGTCAGTGTTCTGTAATATACACTGCCTCCAGCTCACTTCTCAGTGCCAGCTTCAGCACTGAGAGGTGGACAGTGGGATGCAGTGAATTTTACAGTAGACTAATGAGCAGGGACATGTGATCACAGGATGCCTTTGCAGTCTGTTCCTGCCTCCTCCAGAGCCGCGGCTTCCCCCAGCACAGTACAGCATAGCCCCACAGCCAGGACAGCCTGTATATTCGGGCCATAAGACACACCCCCTCACTTTCCTCCACAATCTGGGGGGGAAAAAAAGTCTTATGGTCGGAAAAATACGGTACTATTAGTACTATTAGACTGCTGTCTATTTATTCACTCTACCACTCAAAAAATCAGAATAAGCCTTGGTTTACACTTATCCTGTGTTTTCCACTGAGCTCTTACACTGGATATTAGTGTAAATCCCAAAAAAACACGAATTACATAAAACTTGCAATGGAACCACTCACTATTATGCAAGTAAAGACACTTCAGATTTTGTCTGGTCTCTGTTCTGGCTGTGATGGTGGGTTTACACGTTGCGATATCGGCGTCCAACTCCGACCCAACTCCGACCAAAAGTCACGTGGTTCGTGAGTTGGACCCGATATCGTTCCTGCGTTGTACGGTCTGAACATCTGATACGATGCAGGAACGATGGCAAATCGATATCGGGGGTCGAATGAGCGTGCTATTCAACCGCCCGATATCGGATGCCGATTGTAGCCGCATCGTCCCGTCTGACAGCCCAACTCCGATGTGTACTGCCACGTCACCCATTCACTCCCATGTTAACTGGTCGTTCCTGGGTTAGGGGGCGTACACATCGTCGGGACGTTGTATCCCGATATCGGGCTGTCTAAACCGGCGATGCGATGCAGGGAAAAGCGCGCTCCCGCTTCGTTGGCTACGATATCGGCCCAATATCGGGACGTGTAAACCCACCATGACAGGTTATTTTTTGCATATGTGTACCCCTGCTGAAAGCCATAATCAACATTAAAAAAACACTTGAAAAAGATTACTCTGTTTGTAATGACTATATAATATATGCATTTCACTTTTTGTATTGAATTAGCTTTTTGATGATATTCTAATTCATTGAAATACACCTTTAGGTAGTAAAAATATAATACAAGAAGCATGTAGTAAAAATTTTAATAAAATAATGCAATTCTACTCCTAATGAGGCTTGTACTGCAAGATAGTTGATGTCCTGCAGGTGCAGGTCATTTAAAGAAGTTGAATTTTATAACACAAAGGAAATGGTAGAGGTGTAAGGCCGGCTTCAGACTGAGTGTTCCTGCTGCTGATAGGTGAGGACCGCGGGCGCCGCGGTCCTGACCCGTCAGCTGGTTCAGCTGCATGTGGCTGCACACAGGATCGGAGGGCATAATAGCCCCCAGTCCTGTGTGCTGATCCGGTCCGCGGCTGTCTGCTTCAAGCGGACAGCTACGGATCGGATCAGACACGCAGTCTGAAGCCGGCCTTAGTTGGAAAAACAATTAGGGTTTTATTAGCAAGATATTTGGGCAACAATGCTCAAGATATATCTATACATTTGTAATGGAGGTGATTTTAACGGAGATTGTATGTGAACTTGGTAGCAAATACAAAAACCCACAAGTCAAATAATAGCTATATCTCTTTAAGGATCAAAGAATGCAGTGGGGAAAAAAAAGTATTTAGTCAGCCACTAATTGTGCAAATTCTCCTACTTAAAAAGATGAGAGAGGCCTGTAAAAAAAAATGATTTCCAAATCAGACACTGATTTTTCAGGATTGTTTTCTCATTTTGTCTCTCATAGTTGAGGTCTACCTATGATATCAATTAAGTGGAAGAACTTGCACAATTGGTGGCTGACTAAAGCTGGGTTCACATTTGCGTTCGACACTGCAGCGTATGGAGCGCATAAGCAGTGCTGAATGCAAACATTTTCATGTGAACGCAGCGGAGATTGTCCGCATGCATTCACATGAAAATGTTAGTGAGGCAGCCTGGCCACCCAATCTTTTAAAATAGCTGTCGGGAAAGCCGGGGGTAAAGTCGGGTTTCCCGCCCCCATATTTCAAATGAACAGCTGATGAACAGCTGACTTCATCAGCTGTTCATTTCAAATAGCGGGGTGGGAAAGTAGACTTCACTGCCGGCTATTTTAAATGAACCAGCGGCGGTCGCAGGGAGAGAGAAGAAAAAGAAAGAAGATGCAACAGGCGGCGCTGAAGTATCTGGGGATAGTGATTCATAGAGATCCCTCCAAATGGTACAGTGCAAACTACCTCCCTTTGCTTCAGAGAACGACAACAGACCTCCGCAGGTATGACAAACGACGGATATCCTGGTTTGGCCGTATCAACGCCATAAAGATGGACATCCTGCCCCACTTTTGATTTCTGTTCCAGATATCCCCCCTCTTGATGTTCCCGTCCAGTTCTTTAAACAATTACAATCAATCATTTCTAGATTCGTCTGGGGAGGGAAACGCCCAAGAATTAGTATTCATACTTTTTTCCCCACTGTATATATATATATAAAAAAAAGTCTATATGCTCACTAAGGGCAGTATAAATGTTCCCTAGAAACAGTAACAGGTTGTTGGCTACTTTTTAATACCTATGTGAATATGTAAAAGTTGAGAATACCACCATGATCTGCAGAAAATGGAATGGCAACTTACAGAGATTGTGATGGTTGTGTTTCTCAGTATTTAGCGATGGTGTGTATCCCGTGACAACAGCTGCAGTGAGATTGCACGGGATTCAGGGAAAGCTCTGGACAGAAGCTAACCTAGCGACCTCGAGTGAGCGAGAAAACAATAGAGCGGTGATGTCACAATGTTCAGTGCTGAATGCCTGGGTAGGCAAAAAGACAGACAGAATAAGGTCCCTCTTTGCAGGAAAATTTATCATTATTTAATTTTGCATTATCTTCTAGGTCTGCTATATGCTCACCGCCCTATGTCTCTGCTCTTTCCAGCTCCATATGTCCCAGACACTTAGGGTGCAGCTGCACCGCACTGCCCTGTGTTATAGCGCCAGCATGCCCTTATCCAAAAGTGCATCTCAGCCTGTGGCTGAAAAGCACAGGATATTTCAGGCAGCATTCCCTATTGGGAGATGCCTGCTCAATGTGTCTTAGTCAGTGTATACTTGCTGTAGCTAGTTGTCAGGTCCCCTTGTGTATTTATTATGCATACTGCATATTTACTTGCCCCTGTCTTCTTGTTGTCTGTCAGTACTTACTCTACACCTGCTGTGCTTACCAGTCACCATCAGCTGTTAAAATCTGTGTCTGCCAGCTGCCAATATAGCTGTCTATCTGTGCATCCAACACCCCAGAACCGGTACCCGTCTCTGTACTCTGTCCTGTGCCACCAGTTGCGGGGGAATTGGAATGCTCTGGGGTTGCCCTCTGTTAGTCATCCAACAGCAAATCTCATGTGGCTTTAGCGAAGTCTCGGTGGCAGTTCAGGAGTGCTTTTCCAGTTCAGGGATCGGTCTTAGGTGCAGTGGATCCACCTTTCTTTGGGCTTGCCTTGTCAGGCGTGATAAACTCAGTCTTCTAATATTTAAATTTCTTTGTTTTTCTTCAGCTTGTCATATCCTTTGGAGAGACACTTTTTCAAACCGGGTGGGAGGAAGAGCAGCATCAGAGGGCAGGAATTATTGGCTGAACAAGCTGGAAAAGGAGGGTGTTATTGTCAGACTATATTCAGCAAATTTCACGCTGTCCTGCCACGACCAGGTCTTTTAGTCGAGGTGCAAATAGGACTCTGCGATGACGAAAATCAAGAAAGTTTAATGGTAGGTAGGGACCTAAGTCCGTGTATCTGGCTGAATTGTTTTCTGCATTTTAGTATACAAACAAAATAAAGGGGGACCTAAAAAAAAAAACACAGTTTTGAAATTAAGGACCACCCTAATTCCCATGATACTGTTAGAACAAAGGCATTGAAAAAACACCAAAGCACAATAGTAGTTTCTGATGACATATAGGGTATCACCGTGTTGGGGAGAAATCGTGAAATAAATTATAATAATGCCAGTATTTTGTGTGACCTGCAGACACCTGTATTGTCAACTTATCCATGCACTAGCACTTTTCATGCTCTGAATTGTTCATTCAACATTTGCTTGTTTAAATAATAAAGATACTTTTTTTTGCACAATAAAAACTATTATTTCTCCTTTTATAAATATTCCTGTTTTGGGGAGTGTTAAGTCACTTTAACATTTTTGTTTTTTTAATATATTTAGTTTTCATTTAAGACATCTCAAAACACCATACAATATGTCAAATTGTAGATAACCATTCAATAACAAGAACTACAATGCCCATAATGTGCCAAGAGATTAAGACAATCTAGAAAATCTACAGAGAATGGACGATCGATCCAGATTTCATCCAATCCGAGGTGATCATTTTTGATATATTTTGTCACTTAAGGAAGACATTTTAAGGGCAGTAGGTCATAGTAAAGAACTAATATAACTGAAATAGAGAAAGGTGTTAACCAAACAGTATAGGGGGCAGGGCAGATAAGGGCAGATAAGGGAGGGGTAAACCAAGGGAAGAGCGGGAGGGAACGTGGGAAAAGTGGGGGGTAGGGGGAGAAAAATGTGCAGAAGAACTCAGCAAACTCATTCAAGCTTCCTCCAGGAGTGAGAAGTAATGATCGAAACCCTTAAAATCAATCTAGTAAAACCAGGTCGTTCTAAATTGGGCTTGAGAGTGGTTTATGAATGATGTAAGGTCTTCAAGCAACATTACCTCATTGACCTTTGCGAACCACAGAGCCATCATGGGAGGAGTGGTCTTCTTCCACAGAAGAGGATTACAAGCCCTTGCTGACATGATTAGATGACGAAGCAGAGATCGCTTATATTCTTTCAGCGGGATGTCGCTATTGTGCAAAAGGACAAGGGCTGGATTAAAATCTATGTTCAGATCCCTTTTTGCACTCTCCCCCAAAACGTGGTCAAACTTCTGCATTCCCAAAAATTGTGGAGCATAGTGCCCTCCTCCTCTCCGCACAGCCAACAAAGGGGACCCACTTCTGGGTAGATCACGTGTAATCTGGTTGGAACTCTATACTACCTGGTGAGGAGTTTCAATCATGCCTCTTGGAAATGGGATGAAATAGAAGATTTGTGGGTTAAGGTACATATCTTTTTCCATTGGTCGTCTGATAGTCTGTGCTGCAAATCTTGCTCCCATTGTTTTTGGAACTTGGGTTTGGTGTGTTCTGTGGGTACATTATTTAGAGAATAAGCATGGTATATGTCATATATTATATAGTATATGTCTGATCGTGCCCATGCCCTGGCACTACTCCTTAAAGGGTGTCAGTTCCCTAGAGAAGTGAGTCCTGAGAGGCATAGATCCCATAAAATGAGATAGTTGAGTAGCTCGCCAAGTATCCAAGGTGTGAGGGATTGAAGACTCATGAGTTCCTTCTTTGTTGGCCAGACACGTCCATTGACGAAATGTTTTACCCTGAGATATCCTTCCCATAACTACAAATGCAAAGCCGGATCATCCACTCCCGGCAGGAATAGGAGAGTGCGCAGTATCGGGTACAATGAGGAACACTGAGATAGGATGTGTGTTCTAATTGAAGTAACCTCACAGCAAGCCAAGAAAGCACCAATGGTAGGGTGGTCCTTTAAGTTCCTTCAAACGAAGGACTCCTGTTTAGGGGATTTCCTCCAAAGGGACACTTGAAAAATCCTGCTTCACTCCAACCCAAGCCTTCATCTCGCTATTTCTATGCCAGTCTAGTATTCTGGTGAGGTGGTTCGCTAGATAGTAGGATTTAAAGGTGGGGAGCGCAGTAGCCCCAGCTGATATAGTGCGGTATAAGACCTTTCAACTGATACGCAGAGATTTGTCTCCCCAAATAAATCTGGATTGTATGGAAGTCAGGTTTTTCAAAAAAAAGACTAGGGAACTCTGATTGGTAGAGCTTGTAATACATATAGGATCCTGGGAAGGATATTCATTTTAAGGATTGCACATCTCCCAAACCATGTAAAAGCATCATACATTTCAAAAAATCCTTCTGTATTGAATGAAATAGTTTAGGATAATTGAGGGAGAAGGTCATGCGAGTGTCCCTGGGGAGCCTAATACCTAAATAATTGATTGTGTCACTGACCCAATTCAAATAGTATGATTTCTTCAATGCGGATATAGAGGTGGGTGTAGTGTTAATATTCAGGGCCTCCAACTTTGAGAAATTAATCTCAAAATTAGATAGTGTTCCATATGTCTCGAACTTGGTCATAAGGTTCGGTAAGGAGGTAATAAAAAATAATAAATCATCTGCATAGGCTGCAATTTTATATGGTATGCCTTTGATCATTGGGCCCTGAATGCCCTCAGTTGGTCTTATTTTCCTAAGGAAAGGTTCTAGTGTGAGTATAACCATCAAGGGGGAGAGTGGACATCCCTGCCTTGTGCTATTATAAATAGAAAATAAATAGAAAAGTCTGAAATTAAGAACCCATTGACCTTCAACCTAGCCAAAGGCTTGGAATATAAGGCCAAGATCCAGCCAAGCATGTTGGATTTTAGGCCAATTCGACAGAGCGCTTCAAACATAAATGTCCAATTTACCCTGTTGAATGCCTTCTCAGCATCCGTTGAGATGAGCATTAAAGGCGAAGACTTAAATTTGCTCTATAAATGAGATTCAGAGCTTTAATTGTATTGTCTCTGGCCTCTCTTCCTTCCCTGAATCCAGCCTGGTCAGGGTGAATTAGGGTAGGGAACAAAGGGGCCAGTCTCGATGCTAACATTTTTGCAAATAACTTTATATCCACATTGAGGAGCGAAATCGGTCTGCAATTTGGGCAAAAGGCTGGGTCTTTTCCTGGTTTCTGAATGACCAAAATGTGCACCCGCAGTGAGTCAGGTGGCAGACAATGTCCTCCGGGTATCGAGTTCAGGTAAGAGACCAAATGTGGCAATAGAGACCCCAAAACTCCCTGTAATAAGGAAAGGATAATCCATCTGGCCCCAGAGACTTCCCTGTGTTAATTTCTTTTATTGCAATTAGAAGTTCGTCCTCTGAGAAGGGTTGTTCAAGGAGATCGGACTCCACAGCCGGCAGGACAGGCACTCCAGAGTCCCGTATGTATGACAGTATATGATCTTGAATCTCAATATTGTGTATCGCCTCGTCAGTTTTATCTATTGAATAAAAGGACGTATAGTAGGTCTTTAAGGACCTCTGCAATCTCTGAAATAAGTTGAGTTTGTTTATTGGATTGATCAGTAATAGAGGGGACGTATGTGTTAGATCTTTGAGTTCTCAAGGCTCTAGCCAGTGCACTGGACATTCTTGTTACTGTGTTCATAGTAAAACACTGTCATTTAGTGAACATTGCTTTTATCTTATGGGTCAGAATAGACCTCAGGGATTCGCGTCTGAACAACAGGGTTCGTCTCAGAGTTTCTGAAGGGGATTTTTTGGTGTGATGTTTCTAAAGCGTTAATCTCACCCAGTAAGTCAGATATCTCCTCCGCCCCTTCTCACTTTAACCGGGCTCCATTTTTGATAAATATTCCCCTAACCACGCATTTGTGTGCCTTCCATACCATACATCGGTCTGACCGTTCAGTCAGGTTAGTAGCTAAATACCAGTTAAAAGTATCCTGGATCTCTGCTTTTGTAGTAGGGTCCTTTAGGAGCAATGTGTTTAAATGCTAAAGGCATTGTATAGGTTTGAAGTTCAGCAAGAGGATGGAGACACTTACAAGCGCGTGGTCGAAGAAGATTATTTTGCCTATTTGGGGTTCACGGAGGAGGGCTATATTCTGGTGCCTCACGAGAAGGTAATCCAGTCTTGTGTAGACATCGTGGGAAGCAGAAAAGAGTAATCTCTGTCCCATAGGTGCAATAGACACCAAGTGTCAATTAGTAGATGCTTGTGTAGTTGTGCTAATATGCGTCTGTGTAGAGCCGGGCATGGAGGAAAGTCCCTTGGAGTTGTCCATTGCAGGGTCTAAGATCGCATTAAGATCTCCTCCTAAAATCAGGAGGCTCTTCACAGAAGATACTACTTGGTCTAAGTAAGTGGATAAAGCCCTGTCTTGGCCTGTGTTGGGGTGGTATAGGGAAGCAAAAGTTACCTTTTGTGATGCAATGGACCCTTTGACCATCAGGAAGCGGCCTTCTCCATCAACCTGAGAATCCAGCAGCTCCCACAGAATTGTTCGGAAGAGAACTATGTTTGAACCTTTAGATTTAGAATCCGATGAAGGACTGTGATATACCGTAGGGAACCTGAAGTTAGACAGTTTGTAAGATTTTGAATGACAAAAATGAGTTTCCTGTAGGATAGCAACATCTATCCTCTGTTTATGCAGAAGGTTTAGAAGGATCGAGTTTCGCGAGCCTATCCTTAATTTCGAATGATACTCTGGTGCCATGATATTGGTCGTGCTGGGGGATATGGGTTTGGACAGGGGTTTCAGGAGAGGATTTAGGGAAAGGAAGCGAGGGAAGAGAGGAACAAGACAGAAGATGAAATATTCTAGGTAACCTGAAGAAACAGAAAGAAAAAAGTAGAACAAGAGTAATATCAGTAATGTTTAGAAATCGCCTAGGGCAGGGGTGGGGAACTCCAGTCCTCGAGGGCCGCAATCAGTGCATGTTTTCAGGATTTCCTTAGTTTTGCACAGGTGATAACATAATCACTTGCACTGGTGATGATTCCAATCCCTAAATACTATCCAATACTAAAGAAATCGTGAAAACCTGAACTGTTTGCGGCCCTCGAGGACTGGAGTTCCCCACCCCTGGCCTAGGGTTAAATCTCAGGCTAACTCCTAAAAGGAGTGAAAGAGAGGAGTCCTAAAACCATTAAGAACCTCACAGGAGGAACCCGTGGGCTTCGCACCCCAAGGGACTGCGGGGAATGCATACATCTGTAAATGAGTTCTAACCTGCTCCCATACTATCATAACTATACCATCAATGAAGGGTAGGCAGATGCAGTTCTCAGCCTAGACGATGATGAAAATCTCCCCACAGCATGTGGGTATTAACGCCATTGAAGAATGCCGATTATGCTCCCTGGTGTTGGTCGTATCTCTACAAAGTCAGTAACCCATTAGTGACTGTAGATTCAATAACTCCTTCAAGCATGAGTCCTCAATGTCCTCACTCACCTTCCCCCAGAAGCCCCATGGCCAGTATCATGTCACTGATCTTGAAAGCCCGGAGATCCAGTGTCCCCTGGCAAATCACTATATGAGGCTGGAAAGAAAAACAGAATGGGAGAAGGGCAGAGTCACCAATCAATTCAGGGGGAGCCAGGAAACAAGGTCAAGCCAATTAAATGTTTTTTTTCTTCTATAAATTTTTTTATTGAAAATAAAAGTTTTCATACAACGGTGCAAATATGGCTTGAAATATACATGGTAAGGCTGTTATGAGATGGTAAATGGCAGTGTGTGTTTCGAGCATAGCTAAATCTAGTCAAAAAAACAAACCAAAACTTGGAGGGGGGGGGGGGGGAAGAGGAGGGTGGAGAAGGGAATGTCTGGAACAGGTACTTTTGCTTGCTTATAGATCACCCAAGGGGGTTGCAGAACTTTAGACTCTCCTTGAGAGTTGTGCAGCACTCACCAACACTGGCCCTTAGATGTATCTCTACGTGGCAGTTGTATCAAAAATGTATCTGTATGGGTGGCTTATCCAAGTAGTAGCTGTTCTTGGTACCACACTGTAGGCTGGAAACAAGTTCTAATGTCATCTCAGATGCGTTGTGGGAGCAGATAGATTAAACTTTCCCAGGTTTCAAAGAAAGACTGCACCTTTTCCTCCTTATGCAAGGAGGCATCAGCCCAATCCATCTGAAGCAAGAACAATAGTTTGTCTAAAAAGATCTTAAATGGTTTGGTAGAGTCAACCTAATAAAAATGATAATTCTCCCCAAAGTCCTATATCTTCTCCAAACCCTTCCAATAGACATCCCGCAATAATTTTTTCTAAAAATTAAAAATATGATTTCAATATTTATATGGGTAGATAAAAACCATAGGATAAACCACCAAACCCTGATAAAATCAAGATAGAGGACGTTTGGGACTGCCTGATTTTGAAAGATATAGAATATCAACCCACATAGCGAGAGTGATTGACCTACAATCTTCCTTTCCCACAAAACTCTGGATTTCACTTTAGTTGAACGATCTTCGTGATGGTTTCTCACATTACTTATGGCCCACCCATTCAATAGATTTAAATACAATAATATCACAAACCCTTACACCACTACAACTCTCAGACTATGGCACAAAATAAATAAAGTCATGAATCTCATTCAAAATATATGCAAAGGCACTCCTATTTTGCATCTGATTCCTAATAACTATAGATCTCTTAAGAGAAAATTCAGATTCTCGAATTCCCTCAGAAATATGCCAATATACTCCTTTGTACATAGAAACAGATGCATGAACAAGAACAGAATGAGCTCTCTCACTAAAAATCTCCACTTGAAAGATGAGGAAATTCAAATTGTACAGGAAGTAACCAATCTTTATCTCCCAGATATTTCTACCTCAGCACCAGATCGCCAATTCTTTAACTATTTTTGAATACAAAAGGAAACAAAAAATAAAATCCAAAATAAATAAATTATATATAAAGGAGGAGAAAAAAAACAGGTTCCAATTCCGTGCTAACCACCAATGAAGAGGGGTTGTATATAAAAGTCAGTTTTATTGAGCCTACATGTTTCGCAGGAGGACCTGCTGCTTCATCAGGGCAAAAACAGGTCCTGCTGCAAAACGCGAAGGCTCAATAAAAGGACTTTTATATACAACCCCTCTTCGCTGGTGGTCAGCGCTGAATTGGAACCTGGTTTTTTCTTTCTCCTCCTTTATATATAACTAGCTGTGAGCCCGATTCTACAGAATCGGGAGTCTAGAATCTGTATATAATTTTTTTAAGAGTTTTAAATAATAGACTTAAACACCAGATATATGACTAAGTAGGCGATGTAGGCAGAACTGTGAGGGGAGCAATATAGTGGAGGTGTAGAAAGAGTTAATGTCCGACTAACAGGACTATAACAGAGTAGGAACTTATAATGATATCAAAAATGTTATTGAAGGAGTTAATGTCCCACAGGCACTCCCACAACAGACTCAGCGCTGTAAATTATATCCAAAATGGTGTTCAAGGGGTTAATGTACCAGCGGCAGTAGTTATAAACACTACCAAATATGCAGTTAATGCTGAACTGGTATATAATGGGTTAATTTTGCAGTGTCATTACAACTATACACTGTGTAATAGAAATAACAACAATAATGGAATATAAGTGGTTAATGTTCCTACTGGCAGTAGTAATAGAGACTACAAAGTATGGAGTTAAGGCAGAAATGGTATATAAGGGGTTAACTTCGCAGTGGCAGTACAACTACACACTGTTATAGAAATTACAGATAAAACGGAATGTAAGGGGTTAATGTTGCTACTGTCATGAGTACAATGAGAGAAGCGCCTCACTGGCCATTGAGATACATGGAGGACTTTGAGTTTGACTTTGAGTAAATTTGAAACTCAAAGTCCTCCATGTATCTCAATGGGAAGTGAGGCGCTATTCTCATTGGTCACTGTGTGCTGGCGCCAATGAGCATAGCGCCTCACTTCCCATTGAGATACATAGCGGTCTTTAGAGCTGTGCATGGCCAGGCCCTTGGTTCTATTTTCGGCCACGGCGCTCGGCTCTCGTCGGTCGTCGCCGGGAGACTCGCAATGGCCGCTGCGCGGCCATTGCTCGCGCCCCTGCAACGAGTCGCAATGCCCGCTGCGCGGGCAATGCTTCGCAGGTCGCGTGGGCGCCCACAACGACGGAAGTAGCGCTGAAACTTACGGAAGTGCATTAGGGGAATTATATATTAGATTTATCCTTCAACTAGGTGCACACAGCGACCATAGTATTGAGGCGCCTACAGTTTGTTGTGACTCATACAAATACAAAAGGTGAGTTGAACTAAGTGTGGGGCATTGATTTTGCAAATCACAGATAAGACCCTATGTGCATTCCCTTTTCTCCTTTCTCAAAATAAATAAAAATCTAACTCAAACAGATGATATCTCAGATTACATAAAGATGGGAACTGGAATTAAACACAAATTTTCTCCCACATGAAACGAATACAACCTTTAAAAACATCCACTCCCTAACATCTTCAGTGAGATTCCAAGAACATAACTACAAAATCAGATCAAGATAGTATAAAACACCAGCCATATTGAATAAAATAGCTCAATTTCCCCTCTTTGCGGAATCGCTTGACTCTAGCGAGTCCGAGCCCGGGACTCGCTACTCGTTGCGAGTCTAGCGAGTCCAATGTTAATGAATGGGGAAGCGAGTAATAGCGAGTAGTGTGAGATTTACAAATCGCAGATGTGTCTCGGAAGCTTCAGCCTGAAGCAATCCTAGTTTTGTCATTTATTTGCATTGGACTCGTTTACTTTGCAACTGTAATCGCTGGGAAACTCGCACAGATAAGATCCTGTCTGCTCAGTGTGCTGGCTGCCAAAGCTCCAGGGTCCTAGAGCCTGCCTGCTGCCTGATGTAGCGGTGCTGAGATTGTTCTCAGTCTGCTCATTCCCTGTGCATAGACATCTATATCTATGCACAGGGATGAGCAGAGAGGACATCGCGTTTTGGACTGCGTCGGACGGAAGAGGATTTTTTTAATTAAAGATGGAGTCTCTAATGGCTTTTTTTTTTATTTCTAATAAAAAATTTTCTCTGTGTTGTGTTTTTTTTAAAACAATTTAATAGAAATTCATGGCGGTCATGTCTAATATTGGCGTGACCGCCATAAATTTCGGCTTAGGGCCAGCTGATAATACAAAGCTGGCCCTAACCTCTTTATTACCCAGCGTGCCACCGCCACCAGGGCCGCTGGAAGAGCGGGGTTCAGCGCCAGAGGATGGCGCTTCAATGAACGCGCCATCTTCTGGGGCGGCTGCGGGCTGCAATTTGCAGCGGGGGGTGCCCAGAAAGCTTGGGCATCCCTGCGCTGCAGATTCCAGTCCCCAGCTGCTTAGCTGTACCTGGCTAGAAATAGAAATTGCGCGGAGCCCCATGCATTTTTTTTAAAAATTATTTCCTGAGATCTCTGAGACTGAGACTTGTGACTCTGAGACTCTGAGACTCTGAGACTCTGAGACTCTGAGACTCTGAGACTCTGAGACTCTGGACTCGAGACTCTGATAGACTCTGAGACTCTGAGACTCTGAGAGGACTCTGAGACTCTGAGACTCTGAGATCTGAGACTCTGAGACTCTGAGACTCTGAGACTCTGAGATCGAGACTCTGAGACTCTGAGACTCTGAACTCTGAGACTCTGAGACTCTGAGACTCTGAGACTCTGAGACTCTGAGACTCTGATGACTGAGACTCTGAGACTCTGAGACTCTGAGCTCTGAGACTCTGAACTCTGGAGCTCTGAGCGAGCTCTGAGACTCTAATGATGGACTCTGAATCTGAGACTCTGAGACTCTGAGAATCCTGAGACTCTGAGACTTGAACTCTGATTGGACTCTGATGACTCTGTACTCTGAGACTCTAGAGACTCTGAGACTCGAGATAGACTCTGAGACTCGATGAGACTCTGAGACTCTGAGGAGCTCTGAGACCTGCCTGAACTCTGAGACTCTGAGATCTGAGACTCTGAGACTCTGAGACTCTGAGACTCTGAGACTCTGAGACTCTGAGACTCTGAGATCGAGATTGGACTCTGGACTCTGAGACTCTGAGACTCTGAGACTCTGAGACTTGTAAGACTCTGAGACTCTGAGATGAGACTTGGACTCTGAGACTCTGAGACTCTGAGACTCTGGATTTTGAGACTCTGAGACTCTGAGACTCTGAACTTGGCGTGACTCTGAACTCTGAGACTCTGAGACTCTGACTCGAGACTTGAGACTCTGAGACTCTGAGACCTCTGAGACTCTGAGTGACTCTGAGACTCTGAGCCGCTAGACTGTGGACTCTGAGACTCTGAGACTCTGGCTCGAGACTCTGAGATCCTGCTTGAGACTCTGAGACTCTGAGATACTCTGAGAACTAGACTCTGGACTCTGAGCCTGCTAACTCTGAGACTCTGATTTGAGACTCTGAGACTCTGAGACTCTTGAGACTCGAGAGACTCTGACGACTCTGAGACTCTGAGACTCTGAGGACTCTAGAGACATCTGAGACGGACTCCTTGAGACTCTGGAGACCGACTCTGAGACTCTGAGACTCTGAGACTCTGACGACTTCTGGGGAGACTCTGAGAGACTCTGAGATCTACTGAGACTCTGAGATCGTCTTGAGACTCTGAGACTCTGAGACTCTGACTCTGACCGACTCTGAGACTCTGAGATACTCTGAGGACTCTGAGACTCTATCTGAGACTCTGTTGAGACTCTGATTGATTCTCTGAGACTCTGTTTGAGACTCTGACTCTGAGACTCTGACTCTGAGACTCTGAGAGACTCTGACTCTGAGACTCTGACTGACTCTGGATGACTCTGAGACTCTGACTCTGAGACTCTGACTAGACTCTGACTCTGAGACTCTGACTCTGAGACTCTGAACTCTGAGACTCTGACTCTGAGACTCTGAACTCTGAGATGACTCTGAGACTCTGACTCTGAGACTCGGGACTCTGAGACTCTGACTCTGAGACTCTGAGACTCTTGAGACTCTGAGACTCTGACTGAGACTTGTCTGAGACTCTACTTGAGATCTGACTCTGAGACTCTGACTCTGAGACCTCTGAGACTCTGATTGAGACTCTGACTCTGAGACTCTGACTCTGAGACTCTGACATCTGAGACTCTGACTCTGAGACTCGGGACTCTGAGACTCTGACTCTGAGACTCTGACTCTGAGACTCTGACTCTGAGACTCGACTCTGAGACTCTGACTGAACTCTGACTGAGACTCTGACTCTGAGACTCTGACTCTGAGACTCTGACTCTGAGACTCTGACTCTGAGACTCTGACTCTGAGACTCTGACTCTGAGACTCTGACTCTGAGACTCTGACTCTGAGACTCTGCTCTGAGACTCTGATCTGAGACTCTGACTCTGAGACTCTGACTCTGAGACTCTGACTCTGAGACTCTGACTCTGAGACTCTGACTCTGAGACTCTGACTCTGAGACTCTGAACTCTGACTCTGAGACTCTGACTCTGAGACTCTGACTCTGAGACTCTGACTCTGAGACTCTGAGACTCTGAGACTCTGACTCTGAGACTCTGAACTCTGAGACTCTGACTCTGAGACTCTGACTCTGAGACTCTGACTCTGAGACTCTGACTCTGAGACTCTGACTCTGAGACTCTGACTCTGAGACTCTGACTCTGAGACTCTGACTCTGAGACTCTGACTCTGAGACTCTGACTTGAGACTCTGAGACTCTGAGACTCTGACTCTGAGACTCTGACTCTGAGACTCTGACTCTGAGACTCTGACTCTGAGACTCTGACTCTGAGACTCTGACTCTGAGACTCTGACTCTGAGACTCTGACTCTGAGACTCTGACTCTGACTCTGACTCTGAGACTCTGACTCTGAGACTCTGACTCTGAGACTCTGACTCTGAGACTCTGACTCTGAGACTCTGAGACTCTGAGACTCTGACTCTGAGACTCTGACTCTGAGACTCTGACTCTGAGACTCTGACTCTGAGACTCTGACTCTGAGACTCTGACTCTGAGACTCTGACTCTGAGACTCTGACTCTGAGACTCTGACTCTGAGACTCTGACTCTGAGACTCTGACTCTGAGACTCTGACTCTGAGACTCTGACTCTGAGACTCTGACTCTGAGACTCTGACTCTGAGACTCTGACTCTGAGACTCTGACTCTGAGACTCTGACTCTGAGACTCTGACTCTGAGACTCTGACTCTGAGACTCTGACTCTGAGACTCTGACTCTGAGACTCTGACTCTGAGACTCTGACTCTGAGACTCTGACTCTGAGACTCTGACTCTGAGACTCTGACTCTGAGACTCTGACTCTGAGACTCTGACTCTGAGACTCTGACTCTGAGACTCTGACTCTGAACTCTGACTCTGAGACTCTGACTCTGAGACTCTGAACTCTGATGAACTCTGACTCTGAGATGACTCTGAACTTGCTCTGAGACTCTGACTCTGAGACTCTGACTCTGAGACTCTGACTTGAGACTCTGACTCTGAGACTCTGACTCTGAGACTCTTAAACTCTGAGACTCTGACTCTGAGACTCTGACTCTGAGACTCTGACTCTGAGACTTGACTCTGAGACTCTGACTCTGAGACTCTGACTCTGAGACTCTGACTCTGAGACTCTGACTCTGAGACTCTGACTCTGAGACTCTGACTCTGAGACTCTGACTCTGAGGACTCTGACTCTGAGACTCTTGACTCTGAGACTCTGACTCTGAGGACTCTGACTCTGAGACTCTGACTCCTGAGACTCTGACTCTGAGACTCTGACTCTGAGACTCTGACTCTGAGACTCTGACTCTGAGACTCTCTGACTCTGTGAGACTTGACTCTGAGACTCTGACTCTGAGACTCTGACTCTGAGACTCTGACTCTGAGACTCTGACTCTGAGACTCTGACTCTGAGACTCTGACTCTGAGACTCTGACTCTGAGACTCTGACTCTGAGACTCTGACTCTGAGACTCTGACTCTGAGACTCTGACTCTGAGACTCTGACTCTGAGACTCTGACTCTGAGACTCTGACTCTGAGACTCTGACTCTGAGACTCTGACTCTGAGACTCTGACTCTGAGACTCTGACTCTGAGACTCTGACTCTGAGACTCTGACTCTGAGACTCTGACTCTGAGACTCTGACTCTGAGACTCTGACTCTGAGACTCTGACTCTGAGACTCTGACTCTGAGACTCTGACTCTGAGACTCTGACTCTGAGACTCTGACTCTGGACTTGACTCTGAGACTACTGAGACTCTGACTTGAGACTGACTCTGAGACTCTGAGACCTCTGAGACTCTGAGACTCTGAGACTCTGAGACTCTGGACTCTAAACTCGAGACTCTGAGACTCCGATTAGACTTGAATTCATGAAATAATAAAAAAAAAATGCGTGGGGCTCCGCACAATTTCTATGTCTAGCCAGGTACAGCTAAGCAGCTGGGGGCTGGAATCCGCAGTGCAGGGATGCCCAAGCTTTCTGGGCACCCCCCGCTGCAAATTGCAGCCCGCAGCTGCCCCAGAAGATGGCGCGTTCATTGAAGCGCCATCCTCTGGCGCTGAACCCCGCTCTTCCAGCGGCCCTGGTGGCGGTGGCACGCTGGGTAATAAAGGGGTTAATACCAGTTTTGTTATACAAGCTGGTATTAAGCCCGAGATTCTTAATGTCAGGCCACGTTTGACCCAGCCACTAAGAATCTCCAATAAAGGGTTAAAAAAAACAGAAAAATTTTTATTTGAAATTAAAAAAAAGCCATTAGGGACTCCATCTTTAATTAAAAAAATCCTCTTCCGTCCGACGTAGTCCAAAATGCGATGTCCTCTCTGCTACATCCCCTGTGCATAGATATAGATGTCTATGCACAGGGAATGAGCAGACTGAGAACAATCTCAGCACTGCTACATCATCTCTGTGAGCAGGCGGGCTCTAGGACCCTGGAGCTGCACAGAGAAGACAGCTGGACTCGGCTCGCAAAGAAACAGCAGTTACTTGCGAGTTTCCCTGCTATCACTGGCACAGTAGCCGAGTCTAATGCAAACAATGGCAATCCTAGTTTTGTCAGCGTTTGCCAATGATTTGCATTGGACTCGTGCGAGTAAACGCTGGGAAACTTGCAGAGTACCGAGTCCTGCGAGTCCCTTACTACTCGCTGAGTAACGAGTCCTAGCGAGTAGATTCGCCCATCCCTACTGGAGATGCAACATAGAGAGAGGCATTCTGTCTCATATTTGGCTGAAATGCACAAAAATTAATTTCTGGAAGAGAATCAGTGATCATATAAAGAAAACCTAAACGTAGACATTCCATTAATGTTAAGTTTCATTTTACTCACTCTTGATCCCTCAAACTCTCACTTTAAAGAAGCTCACTGATACCTCATCTGCTCAACGTAGCAAAAATAACTATTGCAAAACATTGGAAAGATGTAGAAACCCCTACCTGCAAAGAATGAATAAAAGAATCTAACCAAATTGGCATATACGAGAAATTTAGATTATAAGGATCTAAAAATGTAAAGACTCAAACGCATGGATATCCTGACTGAATGCATCAGAGGATCACCAAGTAAGCTCCTCCAGTAGTTCTTAATATTTGTCTCCTTAAAGTTTTTTTTTCTTCTATATGGTTTGATGTTAAATGTTTATGCCTTGATCTGAAGTTTGATCCTCCAATCTGCTTAGTTAATATTATTATTCTAAGCAGGACCCCCTGACACTCTACCCTCGCCATTGTCCCTTACTTTTCTAATCCCATCCTAATTCCTAATCCTAACTCATCCTCCCCATTCAACTCACAAATCTCCTTGTAGTGATACCACTGTCGTTTTTTATGATTGCTATTCTGAAAAATGTTACCCCTTTTCCTTTCTATTCCTGTTAAAATGTTGAAATTTTCTAAATAAAGATTATACATAATATATATATACATACATATATATACATACATATATATACATATACATACATACACATAGTCATGGCCAAAAGTATTGACACCCCTTCAATTCTATCAGATAATCAGATAATACTCAGTTTCTTCCTGAAAATGATTGCAATCACAAATTCTTTGGTATTATGATCTTCATTTAATTTGTCTTCAATGAAAAAACACAAGAGAATGAAGCAACAAGCAAAATTGATCATTTCACACAAAACTCCAAAAATGGGCCGGACAAAAGTATTGGCACCCTCAGCCTAATACTTCGTTGCACAACCTTTAGCCAAAATAACTGCGATCAACCGCTTCCGGTAACCATCAATGAGTTTCTTACAATGCTCAGCTGGAATTTTAGACCATTCTTCTTTGGCAAACTGCTCCAGGTCCCTGATATTTGAAGGGTGCCTTCTCCAAACTGCCATTTTTAGATCTCTCCACAGGTGTTCTATGGGATTCAGGTCTGGACTCATTGCCGGCCACCTTAGAAGTCTCCAGTGCTTTCTCTCAAACCATTTTCTAGTGCTTTTTGAAGTGTGTTTTGGGTCATTCTCCTGCTGGAAGACCCATGACCTCTGAGGGAGACCCAGCTTTCTCACACTGGGCCCTACATTATGCTGCAAAATTTGTTGGTAGTCTTCAGGCTTCATAATGCCATGCACACGGTCAAGCAGTCCAGTGCCAGAAGCAGCAAAGCAACCCCAAAACATCAGGGAACCTCCGCCATGTTTGACTGTAGGGACCATGTTCTTTTCTTTGAATGCCTCTTTATTTCTCCTGTAAACTCTATGTTGATGCCTTTGCCTAAAAAGCTCTACTTTTGTCTCATCTGACCAGAGAACATTCTTCCAAAACGTTTTAGGCTTTCTCAGGTAAGTTTTGGCAAACTCCATCCTGGCTTTTTTATGTCTCGGGGTAAGAAGTGGGGTCTTCCTGGGTCTCCTACCATACAGTCTCTTTTCATTCAGACGCCGATGGATAGTACGGGTTGACACTGTTGCACCCTCGGACTGCAGGGCAGCTTGAACTTGTTTGGATGTTAGTCGAGGTTCTTTATCCACCATCCGCACAACCTTGCGTTGAAATCTCTTGTCAATTTTTCTTTTACGTCCACATCTAGGGAGGTTAGCCACAGTGCAATGGGCTTTAAACTTCTTGATGACACTGCGCACGGTAGACACAGGAACATTCAGGTCCTTGGAGATGGACTTGTAGCCTTGAGATTGCTCATGCTTCCTCACAATTTGGTTTCTCAAGTCCTCAGACAGTTCTTTGGTCTTCTTTCTTTTCTCCATGCTCAATGTGGTACAAACAAGGACACAGGACAGAGGTTGAGTCAACTTTAATCCATGTCAACTGGCTGCAAGTGTGATTTAGTTATTGCCAACACCTGTTAGATGCCACAGGTAAGTTACAGTTGCTGTTAATTACACAAATTAGAGAAGCATCACATGATTTTTCTAAGGGTGCCAATACTTTTGTCCACCCCTTTTTTATGTTTGGTGTGGAATTATATCCAATTTGGCTTTAGGACAATTCTTTTTGTGTTTTTTCATTGAAGACAAATTAAATAAAGATAATAATACCAAAGAATATGTGATTGCAATCATTTTCAGGAAGAAACTGAGTATTATCTGACAGAATTGCAGGGGTGTCAATACTTTTGGCCATGACTGTATAATATTATATATATATATATATATAAATAAAAGATCCTAAATGGGGGAGCTTGGCTGTGGATCCACACCTGCAGGATGGCCTTAACACTGGCTGTCACCACCATCTGCAGCAGTTTACAGGCCCTCAGACAGCATATGTATTTATCTGGCTCTAGATATCCAAAAATGGCCCATAGAGGCTCATCAGGAGCAAAGTTTGTCAGATGTGTGATGGTAAATTGCGGTATTCTGGTCCAGAAGGGCTGGATGGCCGGACATGCCCGCAGGCAGTGGCATAGATGGAGTGCTTTAAGTGCCGCTCCCCCGAAGCCAGTGGTTGTTTACAGTCCCATTCTATAACCCTTCTTGGGGGTTAAATAGGATCTAAGGCAGATTTTCAATCTCATTTCAAGAAAACAGGTTGAAGGGAGGATCTTGTGGGCTTGGTCCAGAGCTTTCAGAATTGTGCTGTAGGATAGTGCAGGGTCATCAGACTGCAATTTCGTTAGGGGGAGTTGAGATTGCTTGTAGTCTAGTGTGACATAGATGAATTTGTAATTGGAGGCTATTTGGCCAGCTGAGGTGTTAGATTTAGTGAACCATTTAAGCAGGTGTGGACTCCACTACCGCTCAGGGAGATGCGTTAGCTTTGTCACAGCTTGTAGGTATTGGAATGAGGGACAGATTAATGATGATGTGGCCTCTCATAACAGCCTTAGACGTGGCCCAGACCAGAGGGGTATTGTCAGTATGGATGATATTGTCATTCAGGAAGTCATTCCAGTGGGATTTAAGAAATGCTTTGAAATCATCTGACTCTGCCAGGTGGGATGGGAACCTCCAATGTCTCGTCCGATGGCTTGGCTCCACTAGAGTAAGGAACAGTGAGATAGGAGCATGGTCGGAGATCAATATTGGATGGATACAGGAGTCGTGTTGGGTGAATAGTTATGAGGAAATGAGGAAGAAGTCAATCCGGGAGAAAAGACTGGATGGGTGAGGGAGTGGCATGTGTGGTCTCCAGCTGTGAAGTCTGTCACTCTCCATGGGCCGCAGAGTGACAGCTGTTCCATGAGATGTAGGAGAGATGTGGTGGCTGCTGAGGTCTGTGGGGAGGGTTAGGAGCTGTCTAGGGTGGGACGTTGTACTAGGCTAAAGTCTCCTCCCACTATCAGGCAACCAGCCCCAAGTCCCAGGAGAACCTGGAGAATCGATGTGTAGAGGTGTTGGTCATGGATAGGGGCGTTGAGGTTGACCAAGAAGTATATTTTTCCAGCTATTTCCACCCTCAGAATTAAATATTTGCTTTGCCTGCCGCTACTAAAGTTCTAAATGGAGCATGGCAGGCCCTTTTTTAATAAGAATGGCTACCCCCCATGATGATGAAGTATGTAAAACAATGTAGCAGTCTCGTATCCAGCGAGCTAGTAATTTACCAGGCTTGTCAGCCTCCAGTGTTTCCTGAATGAAGACCACATCTGGTGAGAGTTGCTTAAGGTGGTTCAAGACCTTTTTATGTTTAAGAGGGGTGTTAAGGCCTGCCACGTTGCATCACAAGAACCGCAAGTGTGGTAAGGTGTAAGTGGTGTCAGGGTCTCGTGTGAGGAGTGCTCATCCTGGATCCCAGGGCAGGGTCTGAGCAGCATACATCAGTAGGGTTTGTTCATCCCTGTCGGTCCCAGCGAGCCGCAGGAGCGAACAGGTGGTGAAGGTGTAATCAGTGGTGGGTGCCGCATAGATTAGTACCCGAGTTAAGAAGAGGGAGAACATGGGGGAGGGGAAGGGGTCGAAACAGGGAAAGATTACAGGAACAATATGTTCAACATTGCAAACCAGTGATGGCAGCCTGCCAGGAACACACCGTGCAGGCCTTGCCATCACTGGGAGAAACATTACGTTATGGCAACAGTTTTCCTGTGGTGGAAGGTGGCATAGATAACCGGTATGTGGTTCATCCCACTGTGACATCTCTAGCACAACGAATTCTTCTCTCCGTCACCTCAGGGTCTTCGTAAATAATTACATGGTCGCCCTCTTGGACTTTGAGCTTAGCTGGGTACAGTAGTTGAAATCTGATGTTTTTTCAATCAGTAGATGGCAGGTAGGCCTAAATGCTTTGCGTTTCTGGGCTACGGCTGTTGAGACATCCTGGAAGATTAGAATCTTTGAATCATGTACAGTCAACTCTTGTTTCTGTCAGTATGCTCTCAAGACCTTTTCTTTCAACGCCCAGTTAAGGTACTTTGCTACAACTAGGCGAGGTTTTACTTTTATGCTGTCCCCGGCTGGGCCCTGGGGGACCTAGTCTGTGCGCTCGCTCTATAATCATTGGGTCTTTGCCCAGATCCATTTGAGGGGCAGCTGAGAGGTCCCTAGTAAGGTATTCCTTAAGATGTTCACAGTTGATGTCCTGGAGGCGTGTGGATAGGGTCTCTCATTATGCCCTCTATGGCCTGTTGGTGGGAGGTCTCAAGCCAGTGTGCAAGGTCGTCTATGCCCTGCATTGTCAGGAGGGCCTGTATGAAGTCATTTAATGCCTGGAGGTCTTGGTCTGTGTGCACGCGGGTCCTGTATATGGAGACTCCATTCTGACTGGTGTCGACTGCGTAGTAGAAGGGAAATTATCCTAGTGGTGAGACTATTGTGGCTCCCTTTGTTGAAGACTGCGCCGATCCCTATTGGGGGAAGGGGGGAGAAGATATGGGTCTTTTGTTGGGAAGGTCTCTAGTCTTCTTTGGGGCCCCACGTGTAACGATTGGTCGGTTAGGCATTGGTGGCTTTGACTTGCCTGCTTCTAGAGTCCGCGGCACAAAATAATGCCCTATTGTTGCAGTGAATTTTTAAGTAGATTGAGGAGAGGCTATACTGTAGGCTCGGCGCTTCACTGGCATTCCCCGCTCATTGATTTACTTACTAGAAACTACTCAGGAGTTACTGTCCAAAAATAATTACATTTTATTGATTAAAAGGATCCTGTCACCGTCAAAACGCTTTAATAGGCGTGATCTTGAATACAGATTCTAATCAGCGCCTCCCCGCTCCCCTCTGTGCTGGCGGGGCTGCAATGCTGCTGTAATGACGCGTATCGCGTCATTTCCAGCATCGGGTGACGTGTGTACACCCGCACCACTCTGTTAGCTTGAAGCACTGCATTGCACATGCATGCTGGAGGCATAACAGAGCAGCGCGGGTGTACACACGTCACCCGATGCCGGAAATGACGCGATACGCGTCGTTACAGCCGCATTGCAGCCCCGCCAGCACAGAGGAGAGCGGGGAGGCGCCAATTAGAATCTGTATTCAAGATCACACCTATTAAGGCGTGATAGTATGAGGCAGAGAGCCCACCTGGGTGATTAACGAATATAGCCACCGCTCATTAACATGGCTAATGAGTAAGTTCAATAACCTTTTTCTACAATTTTACTTCATGCATTTCTGGGCAAAAAGGAGTGTGGGAATAGTGTTAATATGCTGTAGGGACATGTTTTATTAGCTTAGGAGGCGTTTTGGGGGTGACAGGATCCCTTTAAAAGCATACATAGAAGTAATGACACATATAGAAAATAAATGGTGAGGAGATTCCAAAGATATGCCACACAAGGGTAATAACAGGAGACTGGGCTAAGTCTCAGCTATTTCAGATACACATATTAAGGGCAAAATAGTCACAGAGAAATTGCAGGGTTAGCAACCATTCATCCATCAGACTCACCCATAAGATTATGAAGTGTGGCTGCTGATTCAGTGCCCAGTATCACTGCCCTAGTCCGTGGTGACCCCAACGCACTTTTCGCGTGGATGGTTTTTCGAGGGGTGACTGGTGGAACATATTAATAATTCCCCACTCATTGGCAGCAATCAGTAACCATATCGGAAACCTCTGTGGTCTCGGTTATTTTAAGCTGTGTTGTCGCTTGTAGCTCAATCAGTTCACATCTAGATCCTTCCATCTGTGTCCGTATAATGGACAGTGAGTATATATAAGGGGGAATTACAGGAGTCTCTGGGGGACAGTCAATGCCCAATCTCTTCTAGGAGATACTGAGGGTTAAATTTGGATTCTCACACCCAGGTACACAGTGTGTAGCCAAGAGGAAGGAAGGGAGGGTCTGTAAGCCTGACAACAGATGTTAAAGGAGCAATGGGTCCTCAGCTTGGGAGATTTCTGAAATTGCGATTTACTCAGTCTCTACGTTGATGCTCCTGCACACAGCTCTGCCTCTCCGTGTCTGCCTGTGGTCTGTTGTCAATGGTCTCCTCCAGGCTCCCGGATTTTCTGCTGCCAATCGCGGGATCCCACACTCCACACGGTCCTCCACCAGACACCGGGTCTGGAAATTTATCCCACGCCTTAGGCCAAAAGTCTGGGCTGCAATACCACCATCTGTCTCCTTTCTCCTCTCTTCCCCATCGCCACCTTGTCCCGTCAGCTCCACAAGCCGGGAGACGCAACCTTACCAGTGGGCTGCAGCAGATAGGTCTGACAAATCTGGGGTAGAGATGTCAGCTGCCCTGGCCACTGGGCTCCCTGGCTCTAGACAACAGGATCCCAGCAGAGCACAGCCGCTGCTGCAGCTAGCACCGATCTAACCGGTGAGGAGGGATGGGTGGGCTCCCGAGGTGGCGATGGGCACCTCAGCTAGTGGAATCTGGCAGGGATGGTTGCGATATCGTTCAAATGGCAGGGAGCACTGGCACCACCATGGCCTGTAGGACATTACTATAGACCAATGGGTCGTCTTTGTCTAAAAGCAACATTTTTCACATAAAAAAAAAAATGGTCCTTTTCAATATGACGACCTAGTGTTATCAAATGCTGTGTAGTACCTGAAGTTCAAAATGCTATCTATACCCCTAGATAAAATCCATGAGCAGTGTTCTTTCTAATATAGGGTCACATGTGGGAGGTTCCTAGTTTAAGCAGCTAAGGGGGCCTGCAAATATGACGTTGTGCATACAATTTATTTTAGTCAATTTGTGTTCCAAAATTCAAATAGTGCTCTTTCCTCTCCGAACTCTCACACCTGTTCAAAACAGAGGTTTCTGATGACATGTAGGGGTATCATTACGCTCAGAAAAAAAAATAGTGAGGTCCATTTTCTCATGCAATCACTTGTAAAAGTGAAAATATTGGAGCTAAAGCAACATTTTAGAGGGAAAATATCATTTTTTTAAATTACATTTTGCAGTAATTCCAGTGTAACACCTGAAAGATTAAACATTTACTGACAGCAGTTTTGAAGTATTTTTAGGGGTGCAGTTTTTTAAATGGTATAATTTCTTGAAAAAGTGAGAAATATCTGCTAAATTTTTAACACCCTAAAATAAAATGACATTTGAAAACTGATGCAGATGTAGTTTGAAAATTACTAAATATTCAACATTTTTTCCATAATTCTGATATTTTCACAAATAAAGCCAAAATACATTGACCTAAATTTACCAGTAACAAAGTACAATGTAGCATGAAAAAAATCTCTTAATTGTGGAACACAAATTTGTCTGAAATATATGGGCACCATGTCACATTTGTAGGGCTCCTAAATAGCTTAACCCCCCCCAAAAATGACCTCAATTTGGAAATCAGACCCCTCAAGGATTTTATTCAGGGGTATAGTGAGCATTTTGAACCCACAGGTTACTTAACAGAATTTGATAAAATAGGTCGTCATATTGAAAAGGTTTTCATTTTTTCAAATAAAAATTGCTTTACCGCCAAATGTATCCCTTTTATAAGAGGCAATACTAAAAAGTGGACTACAAAGTTTGTTACCGAATTTCTTATGAGCATGGTAATACCCCACATATAGTCAAAAATTTCTGTATGGCCACCCGGCAGGTCTGAGCACTATTTAGCCATTAGAGCACAGACTTTGTTAGAATAGTTTGTGGGCGACATTCACAGAGCCTTTCAGATGCCAGAACAGCAAAACAAATGTGATCCCAATATTGGGATTACACCTCTCAATAAGTGATCTATTGCTGCAATGCCTATTTTGTAGAATCCACGAGACACTTTCTGTAGAATTGCAACTAGGCCAGTTTAGTGCCCGGACATTGTGCCTCCATACCTTGTGCCCAGCTTGTGCGTCTAGAGACATGCACCCCGTAAATTGCTTTCTCCCCACTACAGTAATGCCATAGACAGTCACTTACTATGGCTTAGGCACAGGAGGGGCTCAGAAGAAAGGGCCATTTAGGTTTTGGAGTGCAGATATCACTGGATTTTGTTTGAGGGTTGGGAAAAGTCGCTCTTCCAGAGTCTTTGTTCTATCAGTAACGTGGGAATCCCCTATATTTGTAGTGACAGATCACGGACCTGAGTGGGGACTGGCTTTGTGATAAGTTAGGGATTTTATTGGTAATATTTTAGGGTACAGAACATTTTTTAAACGCTGTCAGTATAAAGCCAGAGTTTGTATGCATCCGATGCAAGAGCGTTAGATGCGATATGCTAATGACAATCGGCTTAGTCTCTGCTGCGAGCGTGAACCGAGAGCCATGCAACCGTAATCTGAACCTGCAATAGGATCAAATATGCAGGGAGAATGGAGAAATTAATCTCTCCATCTCCTCCATTGCCAGTCTGTGCAGAGATCCAAGTGCAGCACAATATATGCTCAGTGCAGTGCGATGTTTCACTCGCACCCATAAACTTGTATGGGGCGAGTGTTCCCAGACAATCACAGCATGCTGCAATTTTTTCCTCAACCCATACAGGGCTGAAGAAAAACTTGCAGGTCTGACCTTCCTGATTAACATGGGCCTGAGTGCAATGCAATATTTTCTCGCATTGCACTCGTGCGAGTCACACACTACTGTGACTCCGGCTGATGGGCGATTATCTATTCATTGATTTTATGGTATTCGTCATAAGGAATACATAATATGACAGTTTTAAAGTTCAAGTTGTTCCGGATGTGGCAATATCAATTTTGAGCACAGTTCTTTTTTTACAGGTTTTATTCAACTTATTTTTTTACTTGTTCACCAAGACCCACTGTGGGTCATGAATAATTGTCAGTCTGATCACTGTACTCGTGTACAGCAGCACATAAGAACAGTGAGTGTCTCACTGACACAGCTTATAAGACCTTTACAGGCCACCGTACCCAGATTGTAAGCTTTATTGGTGTGTTTCAGTAAAGGTACCATTACACGCTACAATGTTGTGACGATCTCATGAGCGCGAAGTCATTAGGACATAGATTTGAGATCGTTGGTGAGATGTCACACATGTAGATATCGTGGACGACGCACCAACGATGTGGCGAGCAGCTATTGTTCGCACAACTTAGCAAACGATACTTGTTCACTGATGTAAATAGGGGAAGTCATTAACGACATAGTTATCGCGGTGTCACACACTACGATGCAGCAGGTTGGCTAATCGTGGATCGTCTGATTTGAGAACGTCCTCAAATCTGCGATCAGCGATCCAACGATTTATCGTAGTCGTATCTCGGTGTCACACGAAACGACGTCCTAACGATGTCACTTGAACGACTCCAAACCCATGACGTTTGATATTGTTAATGATCTCGTACAGTGTAACAGTACCTTAAGATGGACGTTAGGCATGCTAGTCTTAATAAATGGACCAAAGGAGTAAAAATAATTCATTAGTAGAAGTATGTCCCTTAACAAATTAAGTGCATCTTAGGACTACTGTGTGACTGTTCCACATCTCTGGAGTAATTTATGCTACTAAATTGGCATCAATGTTCATGAATTTGCCATGCAGGCTTTGTCACACTCCATCATGCTGCAGCTCAGGCCACTTTGGCAAAGATAGTTGGGACTAGCGCAAAACCACAAACCATTTGCAACATTTTGAGGTGTTTTTCGTCAGTGCTCTCAAAACACCTTTTTGAATGAAGCTGAATATGCCTTGCTGTGAAATGTGAGCAAAGCTTATTATATGTAATGACTACAGAAACTCTATAGATCCAATATTTTGCAAGGATGACAGTTTGCTGCTGCCATTATTTGCAGACTAGACAATCATCTCAAATTAATACATGAGAAGCACAAACATCTTTCAAATGTATCTGTGAGCAAAACTGTTGGGATTTCAGGCCATTACATTGGTGCTTAATTGTTTTAATAAGGAAAGATGTACAAGCTGTAAAGCTTAAAAGAGGCTGAAAGGTTGTTCTACTTGCTCCTCTGTCACCCAAACGCACATGATGCTAGATTTTGGTGGTCCCTTGAAATAACTTATAATAGATGAACATAGTGAAAACCACAATGCACGTCTTCAAGTTTTTATTATAAAAATAATTACACATGTTTAAGCCCCGCAAAAATACAAATAATTAAATATGACAAAGTGTTTAATACAAAAAGGACATATACAGAAATGGACACACTTTCATCAGAGTAAATAATTTGCGCCCGATTCATTATACATTTGCGGTTTTTAGTCTAGTTTTTGGCGTTTTTCGTCTGTTTTTCATTTGTGCCTTATTCTTGTTTTAATTTGAGCCATTTATAGGTGTACACTTTAAGTTTGCATATGGGCTGGATTTGGGTCCCTAAATTTTGTAGAAATTAACCCTATTTCCTTCTTTGAGTGATTTTATGTACACCTGATCTTTTTGCACAAGTTTTATTAAAACTACAAAAAACAAAAACGATAACCACAAAACCTAAAAAGGACTTAAAAAACGCAAATGATGAATGGGGCTCTTTATGTTTAATGACTGTGCTTTCATATTGTTCTAAGAAATGATCAGAAACAGCCTCACAAGTTGATCAGCCCAAACCGGCAAAGGAATTATCCTCGTCTGACACGAGGTGGTGAGTCACGCTCAAAGTGGTTACAAATTAAAATTCTAGTAACTGCCTGAAAGGCACCAAAAATAACAGATTATTACACAGAAATGTACTGACTGCTTCAGGTGGGCATAAAATAGTATGGATTTTCTAACGCCTTCCTAACATCTTTCCAGTATGATACTAGTCTAAATATATAACCCCAAAACTGTGACAATTCTTTGGCTTTATGATATCTAAAGCGGGAAGAATAAGGGCAATTTATAAATTCTTCCACAATGTGATGACTGGGAATGAAGGATCTGCTATACTATCATCAATCTGACTTAGAAAATTCAGGTTTACTGGAATTTTAAAGTGTTTCCTGCTACAAACAATGGATGTATAACTTTAGTGATTTTCCACTTTATCTTTATTTTGACAAAGGAGTTGGGGATACAATTTTGTGGCACTAACATGTAAATATTATGGGTTTTCTTCCTCCTGTACCTGTTACTGAAGCCTGTTTTAAAGACTGACACCAAGGCACCCAGGCCAATCAGTGGTTCCCTATGCTGCCAGCCAAAACCAGTAACAGACAACCCCATTAAAATAGAAAACATGTTCACAATTGATCTTAGTAAATGTGAAAGCTCAAATGATGACCATCAATCTAATGATAAGAAGTTTCTGGGTGCCAAGGATCAATAATTCAAGGGTTAAAAAAAACAAGTATTTAGTAGCACTTTATACAACTGATTGCTGCAACATCTGTCTGTCAAATGCATCCACCATTGTCTGTTTCAGTTATGCCTAATATGTATTTCCATCTGTAGATTTACAAAAACAATGCAGTTCTCTTATACAAACAGAGAAAGTTAGAACAACTTGATGCACCCGACCGCAAGCCCCATAGAGAATGAATGGGGCTTGCTGGATCGGTGCTGCAAGTCGGCTGTTACGTAGCAGATCTGGCTGGAAATTACACTTTACTGCAGATGAGAAAGCAGCCTAACTGTTCTATTAATGAAACTTAAAATGTAAAAACAACAAGGAAGGTTACTATTGGCTTCTAAGTCATAATATACAAAAATGATATCAGTCCAGGAACTGTGACGGTTTGTTCAAGATAAACCATGTACAGCTCCCTCACAGTGTCTACTTCATTCAGGTGTGTCTGACCCATGGCGGCTCTCATTGCGTGACAGGCAGGTTGACATTCCCCGGCACCTGGTTAGCCTGAGGAGCTGGAGATCCACTATTAACTGGCGGTGGAGGAGCAGTAGCTGGTTCCTGCTTGCTAATGTGAGTGATGAAACGCAAACGTAACTTTAAAGCTGGTCGCAGATTGAAGATTATCTTTTCAACCTAAAAAAATAAAATAAATTACAAAGACTGTCAGCAAGTAACCTATGTAATTAATACAGTGAACATATTCTTTTTAACCCTGTACTGCCTAAGACTGTTTTCACCTTTCTGACCAAACAATGAAAACATGATGCGACATGAAGTGTTAACTCTGAAATGCTTCTAAGTATTCCAGTTATCTTAAGAATGTATTTTTTCATGACGCATTGTATTTTATTGTAAATTTAAGATGTGATAATTTGTGGTTATATTTTTTCTTTGAACAACATGTTTCTTTAGTCCCAAATGTATAACTGGCACAGGGAAACATGATAAAATTGCAGGAATAGATAGCCGACACTAAATGAGAGAAAAACTGCGGTACTCCCTAGCATATAATGTGTACAAGTGCAAAGCATATATATATTGTGAGGTAGCGCCCCAGGGGTACTCACTTGGCAAGGGGAAATGACATTAGCGACTACATTTCAACGGAACATAACCAGCGGATTTATTGTTTTTTCTGTTATAAACCGCTTTCATCACATAAAACATAACACCATATTTACATTTTCATATGACATAACATACACATTAGTACATCACATGACATTACATTACATTACAGGACATTCACATGAGAATCAACGGGACCATGTCATGACCTATTGTCGGTCCCAATGGCGGTTACCTCCACCTAACACCCTGACAGGGAACATTCCCCATCCTATTGCACACGAGTCATTACACATGGTACTTTTTCATAAACCATTATGACTCACGCATGAAACTGCATTCATGGCATTTTTACATAAACCAATATGCTACATACTCAGGGCCCACAATAGTAACAGGAACCCTGTCACTCAGTACACACGAGACCTCCATGGATCCACCGGGGGATTCGGGACACTTACATCTGGATCGACGGGACCATATCATGACTCACTCAGTCAGTCCCAAAGTCGGCTGTGAACACCTGGCCCTTGAGCCGCACATCTGACCGGCTGGCCCTTGAGCCGTCCTCGGTCCTCATCACTCATATAACCGCCTGGCCCTTGAGCCGTCCTCGGTCCTGGACAATGGCTGGCATGCACGCATCATGTGCCACCGGTATGGAGCTGGCAGGCTCCCTTCACTTCCCCACCGGGGACGGATCACTACCAGCACATCCTCACATGGCAGTGGTCTGGACTGTTCAGATTCCCATCGTCCTCTCTTCACTCAGACACCTGGTAGGTTCTTATCCAGGCTGACTCACCCACAGCTGCAACACAGTGAGTCAATCAGCTCATCTCATTCACACACAGACCTGAGTATGTGATTAACTCCCTGTGCACCATTCAGGTTTAGTTAGAAAATATTTATATATATATTTTTCTTTTGTAATATATAAATATATATATATATATATATATAATATATATATATATATATATATATATATATATATATATATATATATTATATATATATATATATATATATATATATATATATATATATATATGAGAGAGACACTTTGCATATAAATAAAGTCATGTATTGCATAGCTTACCATTTAGAGTGGTGCTTTTTTTTTTTACATATATTACATTATCATTATTTTTTTTTTTTCTATGTATATCTAGATAGATAGATAATATGTATTTTTTCTTGTATTTTTCTTGTTAGATAGATATATATACAGATTAGATATATATATATACACAGATTAGAGATTATATATATATATATATATATATATATATATATATATATATATATATATATAAGAGAGAGAGAGAGAGAGAGAGAGAGAGAGATTATATATATATATATATATATATATATATATATATATATATTCTAGATATACATAGGAGAAAAAAAAAATAATAATAGTAATGTAATATATGTAAAAAAAAAGCACCACTCTAAATAGTAAGCTATGCAATACATGACTATATTTATATGCAAAGTGTCTCACATATATATATATATATATATATTATTAATATATATTATATAATCGCGAATCGCAAAAGCGCCCCTCTCGGCGCTACTTCCGGCGTGGTCATGTGGATACGCGCGAAGCATTGGCCGCGAAGCGGCCATTGCGAGCCGTTGTAACTCGACTCGCAATGGCCGCCAATGCCGCCTCTGCTCCCCGCTACCCACAGACCACCTCCGACTATGGAGCTGCCCCCTGTGCCTCCCCCCCGGCCCCCATCCACAGCCCAGCAACGCTCCCCAGAGCCGCACCGCCCTCCAGCACCGCACACCCCCAAACCCGCACACACACCCCCCTCACTGCCCGCACACCTCCGCCGCCAGCCCCCATCCACAGTCTAGCACAGCCCCCCCCCCAATGTCCGCACAGCACCCCCCCCAATGTCCGCACAGCCCCTCCCCCCCAATGTCCGCACAGCCCCTCCCCCCCAATGTCCCCCTCACTGCCCGCACACCTCCGCCGCCAGACCCCATCCACAGTCTAGCACAGCCCCCCCCCCAATGTCCGCACAGCCCCTCCCCCCCAATGTCCGCACAGCCCCTCCCCGCCAATGTCCGCACAGCCCCCCCCATCGCCAATGTCCGCACAGCCCCCCCCCCGCCAATGTCCGCACAGCCCCCCCCCCGCCAATGTCCGCACAGCCCCCCCCGCCAATGTCCGCACAGCCCCCCCCCCCGCCATTATGTCCGCACAGCCCCCCCCCGCCATTATGTCCGCACACCCCCCCCTCCATATGTCCGCACACCCCCCCCCCTCCATATGTCCGCACACCCCCCCCTCCATATGTCCGCACACCCCCCCCCTCCATATGTCCGCACACCCCCCTCTTCCATATGTCCGCACACCCCCCTCTTCCATATGTCCGCACACCCCCCCCCCCCCCTTCCCGACGCCGTAGATCACTTACCTGTCTTCATGACATCTGCTTCCTCAGGTCCAAATACACTCCTCCCTCCGGCCCAGACATCCTCTTACTTCAGCTCGGCTAACGACTCTTCCATCCGCCGCTCTTCTCTCTTCCTCCACCGAGCTCCGGCTCGCAGTCTCCATTCTGCTCCGCTGAAAGGCCTCATTGACTTACATCGCGGATAATCCTGGACGCTGATTGGTCGCTTTTTCCCATAGACAAACATGCCCATGTTTCTCTATGGGAAGACGCGACCAATCAGCGTCCAGGATTATCCGCCATGTATCTCTATGAGGGGTTGGAGCGGACCTGAAGGAGAACTGTGTCTGCTCACTTCAAATAACAAATAATTAATTTAATAATAAAAAAATTAATAAAAAAATATTTAAAAAATAAAAAAATAAATTAAAAATAATAATAAAAAAAATATGCTAATAATATGAGCCCTTTAAGCGGACCTGAAGGAGAACTGTGTCTCAGGCTCTGGCTCACTTAAAATAACAAATAATGAGGCGTGGCTAGCAGCCCTATGGAGTAGAAGTGTCCTCCTGGAGCTCTGGTGCCCAGCAAAAAGCAACGTGATTATCGGTCTGTTCCAAGATAGATTCTCCCACCCAAGCTACACCGACTGATCCAAGACGCCCCAGGGGTCACCTGGACCGAATTGAGTAAAGATCTGGCAGAGAACTGTGAAGCAAGACCAAGTTAAGTACAGGTCCTGAATCCAGCAGACACAGAGTGCCTCTTCCCTTTGGGAGCTGATCCCCGGGATCTCCCCTTCTCCACCACCGTTTGGCCCACGGAACGCTCACAGAGGTCCAGACTGACCACAGGACAGAAAGGTAAACTTCAGAAAATCCACACTGTCACAGGTGAGGCAGGGAGCTGGAGGAGCTCAGCCATTACTGTGGTGCCTGCACCCCTTACTCAATATCTGGCACCCGACTGAGGAGAAAGACCCTGCCAACACCCAACAAGGCTTCCTACCTGAACGAGCTGCTGGAGGAACCGAGGAACAGAGGGCACAGACAGGGGAACTCTTTGTTTGGAGTCCTGCAGGACCTCGTGGAGAGAGGAGAAGGCTGCAGATGGACATCATAGTCTCATCCTATTGTACTCATTGATAAACAGTGCAACAGCACCACCTAGTGTCCGGTGTTCGCTCTGAAGACTGAAGCAGCACAGAGAAGTGATAGGAGACAGCTCTGGAGCCCAGATCCCGAGGGGTAGAAAAGAAGACAGAGGAGTGTTCAACCGGATCATCACTGCGACCATACACCTCAGAATCACCTGTTACCATCTTCCTGGACACCTAAGAATCTCCTCCTCATCAATCCCAGAGGTAATCATTATAGGGGGCACTTGCTGATCTCTCGCCCCCCACCAACCCCATACAGCTTCTCAACTTTATATTTATATATATATATATTACATATATATATATATATATATATATATATATATATATATATATATATATATATATATATATATATATATATATATATATATATATATATATATATATATATATATATATATATATATATATATATATAGCTAGCTACTCTGGGTGGGTGAAGGAGGCAGTTGGCTTACTCTACCACCAGCCCTATGAACCTTCTTAGTTTCAATCACAGTTATTGTGACTTTTCACTGCATTGAATATTACAGAACTTATTATGATGATTCTACTTGGATAGACAACCATTAACTATTCAATCAGATATATTGGGCTATTATTTACATAGCATCCTTCAGCTTTCTGTACATTTCAGCACCAATTCACCACTGTGGGACAGCGACTGTGATAGAGTCTCCATATATTGATAAATAGGAACGTGTGAAATGTCTTCTCTTACTTCCTGATTGCTTTTCACCTCCTTTTGTGGTCCTGAATCTAGCTGGTTTTACATCTTCAGACAAGGCAGAGGAAAGCTATATCTATTGTCTAACCAACAGTAACATATAAATCCTCTGTAATTGCATGTATAATAACATACTGTACTAGACTACTGTGTATAACTACCCTGTTAACCTTTACTAGGGACTACTACAAGCCTGTACACTGACCTGAATTTACTTACATACATTCATTGACCTTTACTCAACTGACTTGGCCATCCAACCTTAGAGGCACTACAAGTACTCTCTCAGACGTTCCCCTTGACTGGATATAACCTAAACTACCTTGTCTAAGGGGAAAACAAGCTAGTACCTTCTCCCCTGAGACTTCCCTTAAACCACCTACTCAAACAGAACTATGTCTAACAAGAACAGACTAAACTCCTCCCCAAGAGGGATAGAACTTGCAGGGGACCTACAGAAATCTCCACATAAAAGTAACATTCCCATACCATCCCAAACCACTTGCACCAATAAAAAAGACAGAGAGGGAGAGATTCCAGAGAAATCAACAGAGTCACCGATGAATGAAACTAGTTACAGTACCACAAAACGGAAAGAGATGGGCACACCCTCAAAAGCAAACTCCCTGGCCTCTCATACACTTAACCAGAACTCTGGCCATGAGTCCAGTAGCAATAGCCCGGTTAGACAAAAACTAAAACCTAATCCCATGACACCTGAACCAATCGTTAACATTACCCAAAAACAACCCGTGGACAGAGACTTCATGCTTAACCTCTTCTCGGACTTTCAAGCTAAGTTGGAAGAAAACATGAACACGCATCTAGAAGACATGAAAACTACGATCGCCACGATAGTTGCAAGAGTAGATGAACAAGACCAAATCATCTCTGACCTAAGAAATGACTTAAGACTAGTTAAGAACGATTGTGCCAAAATGAGGGAAGAATCCAAATTTCTAAAAGAAAAACTGGCTGATAGAGAGGACAGAGACCGTAGAGTGAATTTGAAATTCAGGGGTGTACCAGAAACAGTTAAACCTCATGATCTAGATACAGTTGTCAAAAACTTAACCAAAAAGATCATACCGGGAAAACAGGACATTGAATATTCGATAGAAAGAGCTCACAGGTTACCCAAACCACCTCGTCTACCAGACAATACTCCGAGAGATGTCATTGCCAAATTTTCCTTCTATCCCACCAAAAACCAAATTAATGAATATCTGAAAAGAAACAAAACACTCCCTTCACCCTACCAGGACATTAAAGTCTTTCAGGACATCTCAAAGGAGACCCTTATGAAACGGAAAGCCCTTAAACCATTCACGGATGCCCTCCGAGCCAACCAATTAATGTATAGGTGGAGTCATCCATCATCGAACGTGATAGTCACACTCAAGGAAAAGACCTACATCATTGAAGAATCTGGGGAAGGACTCAAGATTCTAAAGGACCTCAACATAAGAGTACCAGGCTGACCTGATTCTCTAACTTAATGGACCCTTACTTACTCACAGTCGAAAAACCATGCACCAGTGGCCAAACCATTAGCCAAAAGGAAGACTTCCATCGGTCTTATTGACCCTTCCTCAAAACTTATTTCCTGATTTGTTATTGATAAAGTACTTAAAGTGTTCTAGTAACAAAACCTTGTCCAGTTGATAAGGCCTGTTTTCACCTTCCTAGACCCCCCTCTTCCACTTTTTTTTTTTTTTTTCTTCTCCCCTCTAGAGTCATCCTACCCAACTGAATCACTTTCGCTCCGACATAAATATGTCTCTGAAATTCTTATCACTAAACACCAATGGCCTTAACTCACCCCAGAAGCGCTTCCATGTATGGAGGGATCTGAGAAAACTGACCATAGATGTCGCGGGACTCCAGGAGACACGGTTTAGTAAGGACCACCCACCGAAATTTTCGAACGCACATTATCCACACATCTTTCTTTCCTCAAACAATAAGAAGAAGGCGGGAGTAGCTATACTCATCAAGGAGTCGGTCAAATTTGAACTGAAAGAAGTTACAAACGACACAGAAGGGAGATACATAATCCTTAAATGTCAGCTGAATGATGTAACTCACACTCTAGTCAACGTCTATGCCCCAAACTCCGGTCAAATTTCTTTCTTAAAAAAACTTACCCGCTTAATCAGAGAAAAACAAGAAGGCACTCTGTACATATTTGGAGACTTTAATTCTGTTCCAAATAGCAACATGGACTCATCCAATAAAAGTCGAAACCAAAACACCCAATTGGATCCATTACTAAAAAAAGAGGAGTTATACGATGCCTTCAGATGCCTCAACACGTCGTCAGTAGAGTTCACTCACTTTTCCAACGTCCACAAATCCCTAGCCCGTATTGACTTGGTCCTTACAGAAATTTCCTCTCTTAGATGCATAAAATCAGTTGAAATTCTCCCTAAAACTTGGTCAGACCACTCCCCAGTCCTTTTTGTTGCCACACAGGGATCCCCTTCAAACCGTAGGAGTAATTGGAAGGCTAACTCTTTCCTATTCAACCATCCGCACTTCAAAAAAGAAATTGAACAAACCCTAAAACACTATTTTAATGAAAATGACATCAACGGCATATCAATAACAACTATATGGTCTGCCCACAAAGCCGTAATAAGAGGATTCCTAATACAAATTAACTCGAGACACAAAAAATCCCTGACTTTAGCAACAAACCCTGACCCAACAAATAAGAACCCTTGAAATATCAATAGCAAGCCACCCTAATGAAGCGACCCTAAAAGATCTTCTTAAACTGAGAATTGAGCTCAAAGCACTATTGGTCTCCGATTATGATAAAATGGTTCGCCTAAGCAAGTCAAATTTTTATCACTGTTCGAACAAACCCTCCAAACTTTTTGCCTCACTTATAAAACACCGGAGACTCAAAACTAATATCACCCAAGTAAAGAACAAACATGGAGTGCCACAAACTCCCACGACAGATTTCAGAAACTTTTGCGGAATTCTATAAGTCGCTTTATAACTTGAATCAAACTAGCTCAGATCCACCAACCTCTCATTCCAAAATATTAACCTTTCTTGACTCAATTGACCTCCCCACGCTTTCAAAAGAGGATCTAGACTTCCTGAATTCCCCTTTCACAGAGAGAGAGATCATGGATACTATTAAATCCCTCAAAAAACTGAAATCCCCAGGGCCAGATGGCCTTCAAAATGAATACTATTCTACTTACCAAGACATACTAGCCCCCTATCTAACCAGACTCCTAAACTCTTTCACAGACCCTAAAGTTCTCCCCTCTAAAGAAACCCTTCAAGCCATCATTACTATGATACCCAAAAGTAAGGGAGATCCGGAGGACGTCTCAAATTATAGACCCATTTCCCTTTTAAATTCAGATCTAAAAATAATCTCTAAGACTCTAAACTCTAGAATTCAAACAATCACACCAAACTTGATACATAGTGATCAAGTGGGATTCATCAAAAACAGGGGTTCAGCGGACGCAACCAGAAGAATTATTAACTTATCACAAATCGAAAACCGTAAAACTCCTGCAATTTTTGTATCAGTCGATGCCGAAAAGGCGTTCGACAGGGTACATTGGGGATTCCTCTTTGAATCCCTCAAAAAATTCGGATTTAGGGGCAACATTCTCCACATGATCCAAGCTCTTTATTCACATCCAAAAGCTAGCATACTGACTAATAATACCTTATCAGACACTTTCCCCCTGACAAACGGAACTAGACAGGGATGTCCCTCATCACCCTCACTGTTCAATCTTTTCATTGAACCGCTGGCAGAGAAGATTAGAATGAACTACCTCATAAAAGGCATCCACACCGTAACAAAAGAGTACAAGATTAGCCTGTTTGCAGACGACATCATCCTCACACTATCGGATCCCATTAATTCATTGAGGAATCTACTCTTGACTATCGAAGAATTTGCTGAAGTATCTTCCTACAAGATTAACCTCACCAAAACACAAGTCTTGCATTTTAATCTTGATCCTGAAACTCTCTCCTCTATCAAAGCTGAGCATGATCTTGCGTGGGACAAGAAGGAACTAAATTACTTAGGGGTTATAATCACAGACCACACCTCTAATCTCATAGACAGAAACTTGACGACTCTCCTTAACACTATCCAATTGGATCTTGCCCACGCGTCAAAAATAGAATTATCCTGGATTGGAAGGATCGAATCCTATAGAATGTTCACACTCCCGAAGATTCTCTACATCTTTCGCTCCCTTGCAATTCCCATAAAACAAAGTTGGATTAGGAAACTCCAGTCCCAATTATCCTCTTATTTGGGGGCAGAGGAAACCTAGGGTTGCAAGAAATACATTGGAGAAGAGCAGAGCTAACGGAGGCCTGGCAGTCCCCAACCTCATGGCATATTATACAGCTACGTTAATCACCCTAAGCAGGACCTGGTGGAGCGAGATGGCAAGACCTAGTTGGCTCACTCTAGAGGAATCCAAGCACCCTAAAAACAAACTCTTTCTTTTGCTCCTATCTCACCTATGCGAAGCCTCCAAGAGACTTCCTCAGGACTTAACCATCAAAGCGACTATTCAGGCTTGGAAACTCTTCACATCAAAAGCAAAAGAAACCTCAACAGTACTGTCCCACGACTGGATACCAATCTACATCTTAAAATCTATGATCCCGAACATCAACTTAGACACATGGAAAAGCTCTGGGATAAATTACATTTCTGATATTATCGACAGGAACAACAGGCTGTTTCCACTAGATCGGCTACAAGCAACTTTTTGTTTACAAGAATCTGAACTCCCCACTTGGGAAAAGATATTCAGATACATAAACAAAAAAACACCAAATTTTCTTCTCCCTCAACCTGTTGCCCAATTATACAAGCACAACCTATCCCTAGTTTTTTGGTCCACCAAAAGCATTTATAAAATTGTGAATTCTGATAGTGCTCTTACTAAAACACACAACTTAACCGCCTGGGAAAGGGAATTGGGAACCACAATTCACCCCGAGCTTCTTAGCAACTCACTTGCGAAACTCCAAAAGATGATTCCGAATGCATCACTCATAGAAACCCATTACAAAACTCTCACCCGATGGTACTTCACCCCGCAAAGATTACACTCGATCAAAGAGGAGAACTCCCCACTTTGCTGGCGCTGTCTCGTAGAGATTGGAGACATCTCTCACATCTTTTGGCATTGTAGAGCATTGGAGTCTTTCTGGAACGAAACCCAAATGCTGCTCACGGACTTAACAGATGACGGATGTATTCTTTCTTCGGAACTTGTCATCCTCCTTCTTGATACTGAACACATCCCCCCTCACTATAGACCTCTGACGGTTCACATTATCTTAACAGCAAAAACACTCGTCGCATCGATGTGGAGAGACACCAAGTCACCCTCGTTCTCTACTCTTCTAGAGAAGGTCTCTACACACAATGCTTACGAGCTATCCTACGCACTTAGGCACAAATCAATTAATAAATACAATAAGAAATGGGGACCTTGGAACAGGCTATTTCCCTCTAGTCACTTCCCGAACGTGCAAGTCTAAACACACATGAACTGTATGGACCAAGTCATTCACAAGCACACTTCCAAACTCTTGAACAGTGATGACTCTTCTCCTCCCTCTTACCCCTTCCCCTTCCCTCTCGACCCTTCTATCCTCCCCCCTCCCCCCTTTTAACCAAACATCAGAATTTTTGTTTATTGAATTATATCATTCAATTAGTTATAAAAGCTCATAAATTATGAGATGTGTTGTTAACCTTAACTATGCTGATTTATCGCAGACTAGTCCTATGCTCGTTGGCAAGGACATTACCTTACCTGTTTTGTTTGAACTAACTGAAACTGCCGCAGACTCAGTTATATCATATGTATGTTTAATCATTTACCTTGTATTATAAAACTCAATAAAAACTTTTGAACAAAAATAACAAATAATAAATTAATTTAATAATAAAAAAAAATAAAAAATAATAAAAAAATAAATAAAAAATAATAATAAAAAAAATATAATATGCTAAGAATATGAGCCCTTTGAGCGGACCTGAAGGAGAACTGTGTCTCAGGCTCAGGCTCACTTAAAATAACAAATAATAAATTAATTTAATAATAAAAAAAATAATAAAAAAAAAAAAAAAAAAAATTATACATAACATAAAAAATAAGAATAAAACAAAAAAAAAAAAAATGATAATAATGATATTACTGCTAATAATAATGCTATTAATGCTAATAATTATGCTATTAATGCTAATAATAATGCTATTAATGCTAATAATTATGCTATTAATGCTAATATTTATGTTATTAATGCTAATAATATTGCTATTAATTCTATTATTAATGCTATTAATAATGTTATTAATGCTATTAATAATACTATTAATGCTAATATTAATGCTATTAATTGTATTAATGCTAATAATTATGCTATTAATGCTATTAATTGCATTATTAATGCTATTAATAATGCTATTAATGCTATTAATTGCATTATTAATGCTATTAATAATGCTATTAATGCTAATAATTATGCTATTAATGCTATTAATTGTATTATTAATGCTATTAATAATGCTATTAATGCTATTAATAATGCTATTAATGCTATTAATTGTATTATTAATGGTATTAATGCTATTAATAATGCTATTAATTCTATTATTAATGCTATTAATAATGCTATTGTTATTAATAATGCTATTAATGCTATTAATAATGCTATTAATGCTAATACTAATGCTATTATTTATGCCATTAATGCTATCATTTATCCTATTAATGCTATTAATGCACATACTAATGCTATTAATGCTATTCGTAATGCTATTACTCCTATTAATACTGCTCTTAATGCTATTAATACTGCTATTAATGCTCTTAACCTTCCTAGCGTTATTCCCGAGCCTGACTCGGGGTTAACATTCACTACCAGAAGCGTTAACCCCGAGTCAGGCTCGGGCTTACCCGCGTTCGCGGCAGATGCGGTAAAAAAACCGCATCTGCCGCACTTGCCGCACTTGTGGCGCGGTTGCGGTAATCTGCATAGTAAAGGGAACCAACCACCTCGGATGACCCTCATACACTGTTAATATGTGCCCCTGCAGCCTAGTAACCCATTAGCAGCACTGTTTTTGTAAGAAAAGTGGCTGCAGTAGAAGTGAGATAATGATTTTAGAAACTTACATGCCTGCGTACATGAGGGCGTCTCCCTGTGTGTGCTGGCACTTGTGGGCTGTGCTCATCATGTCTGCTCTCCCCTCCCTTATGCACGCCCCCTCTCAGCCTGCTATAGTGATGTGAGGCTGATTGCGTCATAAAGGGGTGGGGCTAAATCGCGGCATCCCGGTAGCCCCACCCCCTTTATGACGCAATCAGCCTCACACAGTATAGCAGGCTGAGAGGGGGCGTGCATAAGGGAGGGGGAGAGCAGACATGATGAGCACAGCCCACAAGTGCCAGCACACACAGGGAGACGCCCTCAAGTACGCAGGCATGTAAGTTTCTAAAATCATTATCTCACTTCTACTGCAGCCACTTTTCTTACAAAAACAGTGCTGCTAATGGGTTACTAGGCTGCAGGGGCACATACTACCAGTGTATGAGGGTCATCCGAGGTGGTTGGTTCCCTTTACTATGCAGATTACCGCAACCGCGCCGCAACCGCGCCGCAAGTGCGGCACAAGTGCGGCACAAGTGCGGCAGCTATCCTGCAAGTGCGGCAGATGCGTTTTTTTTTTACCGCATCTGCCGCGAACGCGGGTAAGCCCGCTTTTAGCAAAAAATTCAAGACCTAAACAGACCGCCAGGGAGGCTACTACTGTTATTAATGCTCATAATACTGCTAATAATGCTATTAATACTGCTATTACTGCTAATAATAATGCTATTGCTAATATTATTGCTATTGATGATGCGATTATTATTTAAAAATCTTTAAAAAAACAATAAACATATTCTAGACACCCGATGCATTTGCATCGGGCTCACAGCTAGTATATATATAAATATAAGAGAGAGGGAGAGACACTTTGCATATAAATATAGTCATGTATTGCATAGCTTACTATTTAGAGTGGTGCTTTTTTTTTTTTCTTTACAATGTGTCATGTTAGGCTTTGCACTTGCACACATTACATGCTAGGGAGTGCTGCAGTTTTTCTCTTTGTTAGATTATGGGGACACACCAACTGTTGTGCACCCCTCCCCTACTATCCTTAGGCGCTATTGTTCTGTTAGCAGGCTCCTACTCGCCCATTCAAAAGGAGGCTTTTAGATCAAAAGAGTGACTCAAAGTGTAGGTTCCCAGTAAAGAGACACGCCTCATCATTACTGCTGGGTGGTTATGGATATGGCCATATCATATGCTAAGTTTCTGAATTTTTATATACATTTCCTTAATATAATGCATTTTCCTGTATATTCATGATAGCATAGCTTAGTATTCAGAGTGCAGCAGTCTTTTTTATTAGATTGCCTACACGGTTACATTTACAGATCCTTCGTGGTGCCAAAACGAACAGAAATCCCAACAAGTGACCCTATTTTAAAAATTACACACTTTGAACAAAACAGGTGTTTAAAAGAATTGTATAACACTGTGCCAAAAAATGAAATATTTAAGTTTTTTTTCCCCATAAAAAAATGTTGCTTTATCCCCAGATTTTTCATTTTCAACACCACTAATAGGAGAAAATGGACCCCACTATTTGCTGGGCAACGTCTCTTCAGCACGCCGATACTCAATATGTAGTCAGGGACCAATGTATAGGCACAAGGCAGGGCTCAGAAGGGAAGGAGTGCAATTTGATGTTTGAAGCTCAAATTTTGCTGGAATAAATTGCAGATGCCATGTTGCATATGGCAAGTCCCTGAAGAGCCAAAACAACAGAAACCTTAAAGAGGACCTGTCACCCTCTGGTGCATGGCAAACTGAATACAGCACTGAATGCAGCATGCCTGCTGCATTCAGGGAAGGGGTCCCCCATGTCTCTAGACACCCTTTAAGCTTTAAAAAAAAAAGACTTTAGAAACCTTACAGTTAAGATTTCGTCTGGGTTGGATCTTAAGCGGTCCTGGCTACTGGCACTGTCCTCCCTGCCTTCTGCATGTGTTCCGCCCTCTCTAAGTGTCTGACACCGCCTCCTCTTCTCCTGCGTTTGCCGCCCTCTTCTGCTCCTGACGTCACACAGAGCAGGAGAAGAGAAGGGCAGACCCAGCAGAAATGGAGGCGGCGGCACACATAGAGGGGGGCGGAACACACAAGGAGAAGGCAGGGAGGACTGTGCCAGCAGCCAGGACCTCTTAAGATCCAACCCAGATTAACTCTTAGCTGTAAGGTTTCTAAGGTATTTTTTTTAAAGCTTACAGGGGGGCTAGAGACATGGGGAACCCCTTTCCTGAATGCAGCAGATATGCTGCATTCAGTGCTGCATTAAGTTTGCCATGCACCAGGGGGGGGGGTGACAGGTCCTCTTTAACCAACTATGTGGTCAACTTTCTCCTAAGTACACAGATGTCCTATATGTGATCAAAAACTATTGTTCACATACGCAGCAAAAACTCAAAAATGGAAGGCACACATTTCAGAGTGTAGGTTTTCCTGGAGTTGCTCACGGTTGCCATGTCTCGTTAACAGAGCACCCCTTGAAGTGCCAGTAATGCAGGAACCCCCAAAAGTAAAACCAATTTTACAAACTAAACTCCTCAATTAATTCATGATGAGAGAGTAGCAAAATATTAGTAATTTCTACAATTGTAAGGAGTACTTTGTAATACTCGTGTATCCATCCGAGTAGTGAGTCCACTGTCAATAAATGAGTATTTCCAGGACATCTTTTTTGCGGTTTCAATGCATAAAAACACCCAGTCAAAAACATTATTCACTTACATATCTGCGACTTCTTGTCCATGAATAAGTCTCACAGGGCGTTCCCTGTGCGATCCTAAGCCCGCCTGAGCCGCTCATTATCACGCCCAGATGGGCGTGATAAATAATCCTTCTCCTCCTCGCCCTGTTGTATGGGTGTAATAGCTGGTGTGACGCTATTTGCGTCACAACCGGTCATGGTCACGTCTGTACACCCTTTCGGTGTACCGCCGACCTCACCATGCGCATTGGGCATGTGCGGCTTTTGATTTACACCTAAAGGGTGTACAGACGTCACCATGACCGGATGTGACGCAAATCGTGTCACACCGACTATTACACCCATACAACAGGACGAGGAGGAGAAGGATTATTTATCACGCCCATCTGGGCGTGTAAGTAAATAATATTTTTGACACTGTTACACCACGCATTTTTTACAGAAAAGAACCGCTACTAATGATCTCTCATGGTGCAGGGACAGGTATTCATAGGGTTGGGGGTGATTTGGAGGGATCAGGTTCCCTTTAATCCAAATCACACAGGCACAAATCACACTCGCAATTGAAAATTATTTTAATAGTACATTTTTCCCATAGCTGCAACACAACCTGAAACTCACTGCAATGGCTGCTTCTGGAGACACACCTACAGTAATGTGTGATTTAGATGGGACCACAGACAGATCCATTCACTATAAAAGGAGGCAGGCAGTGTTAGCCTGGACTCCATAGGGTCTCTCTTCTGTCATCTCCAATATTTAGAAATGCACAAAAAGTATTGTAAACAGTTGCTGTGCAGGTATGGTTTTGTATGGAGCAGAGGCCAAACAGTCTTAAATGTATCCATCTGCCTCATTATAGTGAATGGTTATATCAGGGGTTTTGTCTGAATCCTGATTTTCTGAGATTTAAATGGAAGTTCTGAACAAATGAACATCGTAAAATGCTTTCTTGAACTATTGTTTATCATGCAGCATAAATAATAAAATAACTTTATTCGGGTCTCTAAGATTACAGGGATACCAAATTTATATCAGTTTATGTTTTTCTACTTATACACACTTAAAACATTATTCATAAACTACCGTATTTTTCCTTTTATAAGACGCACTTTTTTTCCTCCAAGTTTTGGAGGAAAGTGGGGGTGCGTCTTATAAAAGGAATATAACATTCTAGCATCCTCAGTTGCTTGGGAGGGGGGGACAGCAGTGAATTGGGGACAGAAGTGACAGGGAATGGTCCCTGCTGAAGAATCCAGGCGGCAGGAGCACCACGTGTCCCCGGCTCATTAACTACTTAAATATTCACTTCACTTGCTCCCAGTCTCCACCCACCCGTCTGCACTGAAGACAGCGTGGAGAGGTGAGAGCACGGGGAGCAGGAGAAGCTGCCTAGCCTGCACACATGGTCGCTCCTGCAGCTGCTGGGGACATTGTGTGCTGCAGATAGTGAGAACGGAGGAGCTGGGTGCAGCTGCTGTAAGTGAATGAGCACGTAGCTTTGTGCTGATTCACTGCCATGAAGACAGGGGCAGAGCAGGGCAGATCGGCACTTTATCACAGCAGGTACCTTGTTTGTCAGTGTCCTGCCTCACTCCCTCTGCTCAGTGTAATGTGTCCTGCTGAGCCCTGACACCAAGCAGAAATGCAGGAAGCTCGGTCTGCTGTTCAGGAGCTTCAGTGTATGGAGAGCAGGGCTGGAGCCTGCATATAACGGCAGTGTACAGCTCCCCTGGCCCTGCATACAAGTCAGGCTCTGTGGTGACTTGTAATTAGGAGACAGGGCTAGAGCATCATATTTCAGCACAGTGTACAGCCCCCCTCCCTGGCCCTCCCTCATACAGTACATCACATCAGATCTTTATATACAGACTGGCCACTTCCTTCATTTCAGCAGGGTGATGGCAAAGCAGGACACATTAAAGTGAGTCCACATGTATATGTAACATAACCACTAATAAAGTAAAGTTAACACTACCAATACTGTGCTTAACTAGAACTCCAAGCATGCTATAGGATCTACAGTACATGCTGGGAGTGATAGTTATTAAAGGGATTGTTACTACATGAACAAATCCCATCTCATTCATCTTGTTGGCCCTTGTAAAAGTAATAAAGACCACACTAAGGGTGTGCGCTCACAGTCGGGAGTAGCTGTGTGTTGGACGCGGCTCCTCCGGACATAAGTGAAGCCACATGTGGAGGCAGGGAGACCCCAGCTGCCCTGTACTCACCATGTGCGGCGGGTGCAGGGCGGCTTCTCCCTGCAGTCCCCCGATGGGAGCCGCTTCCAACTCCTCAGCATGAAATGAACATGCTGAGAAGGAGCGGAATGGTGGCAACCCGCACCGCAGCTGTCAGAATGCTGCGGTCGGATGAAGCATAGTGAGTATGGGATTTCTACAAATCCCATCCACTATGCTTGTACTGTACTACGCAGCATTTTGGACACAGCAGCAAGACACTGCGTCCAAAAGGCTGCGTATGCTCATCGTGTGCACGCACCCATACCCCTGATTCTGCAGCAGTTCCAACGTTATCAGAAGTTGCATAGTCATGTCCCATGTGATATTGATATGAGACTCAGCCCTCTGACCAGTCAGTGCTGGCGTCTGTCTCCCCGCCAACAGACACTGGAGCAGAAGTCATTGGTGTTGCTCACATGCTGCACCTGATTCCGAAGGAAACAGACACCAACACTGACTGGTCGCAGGGCCTGAGTGTCATATCAAAGTCATTTTTTGCTACAAATATTTTTTTCCCTATTTTCCACCTCTAAAATCTGGGTGCGTCTTATAATCCGGTGCGTCTTATAAAGCGAAAAATACGGTATATATTTGTATCAGCATATATTGAGCAGCCATTTTTCTATAATGGCTTTGCTTTTTTTTTTGAAGCATGAATTGAGGTCTTTACTCATACTATTGGGTGCATAGAATTTTTAGGCTTCAGGGTAATACGATTACATTGATAGCAGATTTTTAGGAGAAAATGGACACTCAAATTTGTTACACAATTATTAATGAAAACGACAATACTCATGGTTGCACATTGCTGTTTTCGGCATACCACAGGGCTCAGAAGGAAAGGAGCGCTATTAGATTATGGCCAATGGCAGAGACCCTGAGATGCCAGAATAGGAAAAATACAGAAGTGACACCTTTTTGAAATTGACACTACTGAGCGAATTCCTGTATGGATCTAGAGTGTATCTAGTTCCCACAGGTGCCTCTCACAATTTTATAACATTGGACAATGGTTATATTATAATTATATATATGTAGCACTAAAATGTCAAATTGTTATGTTAACTGCAGTGTTTTCATCATTTGTATTCTCAGTGGGTAATAGGACAAAATGGACCCAATTTGTTATGCAGTTCCTCCACAATGCAGCGATATCCATATATTTGGTTGGAAACTACTGTTTTGTCCCATGGCAGGGCTTAGAATGAAGGAATTCCATTTGCAAATTTTCATTCCAAAGTACAACCAAAGGTACAGTAGAAAAACCCAAATCTACAGGGGTAGTGATTATTTTGGCCCCACAGGCATTTTACGGAAAAAAAAAATTATAGCGTTAATACTGTAGAGTGAAAATTGTAAATATGACAGCTTAGTGCTCATAAATTGAGCCCAGCTTGTGCTCCTGAAGATTTTGAAAGCCTGTAAATTAAAGGGCTTTTCCAATGAGCAACGTTAATTTTACAGTTGAGTTCGATCAATAGATTTTGGAGTAATAAGTTTCACAAATGTGTTTAACAAAAATGTTCCTGTGCCCCCGTTATTTACTGTGTAATGGATGTGTCTGACCATGCAGGGACAAGGTCTGATCATACCACATCTCCTGTGCGGAGATAATTTTATGTGTCCCAGCTATGTACTGTGTAATGGCTGTGTCGGACTGTACAAGGACATAGTCTGATCATACCATATCCTGTGCTGAGATAATCATATATGTGTCCCTGTTGTAATGGGTGTGTCTTACTGTACAGAGACATGATCTAATCATGCCACATCTCCTGTGCTGATATAATCTTATATATGTGTCCCTGCTATGTACTGTGCAAACTGTAACTTCAGTGAGGAAGTAGACAAACTCTAATGACACCTAATAGAGGTAGCAATCCTAAAAGACATAATGGACTCTTTAACAAGCCTTTTAATAGGACTTGGGATTTGTGCCAGATCAGAACCCCAAACTGCAGATGCTGTGCTTTGGGGTGATTGCCCCTCATCAGTGCAGTGTGTGGAAATTCTGATCTGTCTGTATGAAAGGCTAAGACTAGGTCTGGGGAAATAGCCACTCTCTTTGTGTATGTACAGTGTAATGGTAGTGTCTGACTGTACAGGGACATGGTCTGATCATACCACATCTCCTGTACCGAGATAATCTTATATACATATCTGTGTCCCTGATATGTACGGTGTAACAGATGTGTCTGACCTACAGGGACATGCTCTGATCATACCACATCTCCTGTGCTGAGATAATCTTATATACGTATCTGTGTCCCTGCTATGTACAATGAAATGGCTGTGTCTGACCGTACAGGGACATGGTCTGATCATAGAACTGTTCCCGGGGCAGAGGAGAAAGTGAAAAAGTATATAGAGATATTACAGCATGGGATTGCAATTAATTCTTTCTTTGAGGTAAAACATTTTTTACAAGCAGGCAGGGAAATGTTTTACCCCACAAAAATAAACAGCTGTGATCCTGTGCTGTGATGTCTGTATACCCTTGCATCCTTCTCGGACCAGGAGAGGTGGTGTGATCAGACATGGCCATTACACAGTACATAGCAAGGACACATATATAAGATTGTCTCAGCACAGGAGATGTGGTGTGATCAGACCATGTCCCTGTACAGTCAGACACATCCATTACACAGTACATAGCAGGGACACATATAGAAGATTATCTCAGCACAGGAGATGTGGTGTGATCAGACCATGTCCCTGTACAGTCAGACACATCCACTACACAGTACATAGCATGGACACATATACAAGATTAAAAAAAAATGTTCTGTGCTGAGAAACACTTCCAGCTGTTGAATTTATTATTTCAAAATAACTTTAAAATTAACTTTGTGGAAGAAAACCTTTAAGTAGGTTCCTACTTATGGCAGGGCCTAACATACCACAATACCCTGAGGAAATCAAACACAAACACAGGGAGAACATACAGACTCCTATTAGGTGTTGTCCTTGGTGGGATTTTAACCCTCAAATTACCAAAGCAACAGAGCTAACCACTGAGCCACTGTGCTGTTAAATTCTAATTTGACTTACTTGATCTTTTATGCTGTCTCCAGTAAACATGTACTTCATGTGGTACAGAAAGTCACAGATGGGGTCCATGAAATTCAGGTGTGTGCTGCACTGATCCACGTTCAACAGCATTTCATAGAATGCCACACCAATCTACTCAAAAAGGAACACAATTTGTAACACAATAAGCATTACTTGAACATGAATATAAACAATTTTCTTTCCCTTCAATAAACTTACTAAAAATTCCCTACCCTTCCTTGACTACACCAACTATTGACTTTTCCCCTACTTCCTGTTTAGAATCTCACTGCATGCTGGGATGCGCAAAGCATCATCAAGGGGCAGAGGCTGTGGTTACTGTCACAGGCACTGCCCCCTCTCTGCAACGAAAGGTCTTAGTAACTCATTTCAGGGGCTTCTCAGTCCCTCTCTGCTCGCTGTGCACTGTGGAATCTGGACAGTGACAGCACCTGCTTGGTTGCCGGTTCTGATCAGCAAAGCTGTCAACACAGAGCAGCAGGCACTGTCAGTGCGCTCAGAGTCCCTGGCACAGTCCCCATAAGTGACACTTTGTTTCAAGGAGGGGCAAGAGGCTGTGACCGTGACTGTAGCCTCTGACCCATAATGCAACTTTGAGTATCCCAGTATGCACCGGGATTATTGAACAAAGTCATTAGACAGGCGGTAGCGATAAAGAAAAATCATTATCAGTGTAGTACAAAGAAGGGTAGGGAATGTTTAATACAGCTGTATTAGAAATTAGTTTAGATAGGGACAATAAGTAAATAGGGATTTAGATTGAAATTTATTCAGCCTTAAGAGCACCCCTTTAATGATATGACCAGGAATGATGATCAATGATTGTTAAAATGCAGTTGCAGTCTACAGAAATATTGGATATTTGCAATGGTCTAAAAATAATTCCCACAGGAAACATACTTTAGAGCACTGCTGATACAAAGTATTTCAATGTGGCAAGATATTAGAAAACTGGTTGCACTGGCACCTTACTCATAAAATCACAATATCTAGGGGATGCACATAATGTGCTAATATTCTAGAGGTGTATGTCATTCCGACACGTGCTTCTCACAAAGTAGTGGGGGTGACATCTGAAGGAGAGGCTGTCAGCTCTCTATGCAGTCTTGTGGCACTGTGATTTAGAGAAGCTCCTGGGTCATGTTTTTAGAAAGACTTATCAATGGTCAATTAGTAATATCAGCAGCAAACAGACCCTCCCCAAAAAAGGAAATTGGGGAGCACAGGGTATAATTTATTTGCTCTCACTTGTGGGCTTTATTGACAGCTATTAACATTAACTTGGTGGGGCAACCGTGCATGTGACACTTTGTATTAAACTCAGCCACACTAGTAAGTATGCTAGACCTACAAAATCACTTTCAGGACATGCTTCAATTCTTCTTCTGGGTTATGACATCCAAATGACTGAGAATTTCACAAATATTGTCTTACAACAAAAAGTACATTTTAATCAGTATATCTTTGCATATTGAGAAATTCCACAATAACATGAGTTGTGCTGTTGAGATTAGCACATAAATGCTTCTATGCTGTATAATTAGTGTGCCCAAGTATGTAGAGCTGCTGTAGCTGAAGGTCGTATATGCACAGACTATGGCAAGAGGAGATGCATAGGTGAATATACCGATGACATACAGGGGAAACTCCTTCAGCAGTTTTTTTTCTGTGTGGTAACTCATTTACCTCTATGTTTGTTTTAGCAAAGGAGTTAGCGCATCTGTTTCACTTGTCCTCTGAGCTTATCTAAATAAAGTAATAAACTAAGTGCAGTCCCGATGAACAAAGTTACTCTTTACCAAGCTTGTTCTTTTCATCTGTGGACCAAGTATACATGTTATTTCACCCATTTGATTGGCTCCCACTTTCCGTGGCTGCACTTGGTGACGTCTCAGATTTTACTGTGATAAGCTGTGTGCTCCGCTTAGGCTGGTTTCACATTGCGATTTTTTTCCTGTCTGTGGGGATCCTGTTTTTTTGCAGGACCCCACGAACATTAAAGGGCAGCATCGGATGTGTGCCCACGGATGCCAATTCTGTGTCCGGGTCTGTGACTTTCATGGATCCAGACACAGAAGGACACTTTCACTTTCACATGCTCAGTACACTAAAACTGCTCTCTTCCTGTGTTATTTCACTTCCGCAATGTATAATATACATTGCGGAAGTAAAGCAAGGGTTATAAGCAAAAAAAATAAATAAATAAATAAATAAAAAAAAAAAAAAAAAAAAAAAAAAAAAAAAAGAGGATACCTCCCGGTGTGTGTCCCTGCGATGTGTGGAGTCTACCGTAGCTCAAGGACCTGGGAATCAGCTGACCGGGCGGGGCGGAGCAACCCAGTCAGCTGATACGGTCATGTGACCCAGTTTAAATCACGTGCCCGCCAAAACCGGTCGGCGGGCGGGAGATTTAAACTGCGCTGATGCGGTCGTGTGGCGAATCAGCTGACCGGGTTGCTCCACCCCTTTCCAGTCAGCCGATTCCCAGGCCCTTGAGCTACAGTAGATGCCGCACATTTTGGGGACACACGCCGAAAGGGAGTATCTTTTTTTTTTTTTTTTTTAAAACCCTTGCTTCACTTGCGCAATGTATATTATACATTGCGTAAGTGAAATAACACGGGAAGAGAGCAGTTTTAGTGTACTGAGCATGCTCCGTACACGAAAATAGGGTCTGGGAAACGATACGATGTTTTCCCGACTCGTGCTCCATAGGCCCCCCATGTTAATGGCCGCGGATCATGTCATAGTCGATTGTGTCAGATTTGGTCCGTTGTGACCAAAATCAGTAGTCACCAATTTTAGGTACAGCAAAAAAAAAAAAAAAAAAAAAAAAAGACAATCGGATCTGTCACAAATCAGATGCCATTAAGGGAAATCTGTGCAGCTCCGTTGCCCATAGGGATACATGGGAGCCAAATCTGATCCGTGGCTGTCTGTTTTACAACGGACAGCCACGGATTGCAAAAAAAAAAAATCGCAATGTGAAACCAGCCTTAGCTGTCCTGTCGGCTGCAAAACTCAATGATTTGATTTAGTTTAAATGATCTAACAGAACCAGAGAAACAGATACACTTCCTCCTTTGATAAAACAAATAGGCAGGGAAATATTTCACCTCACACAGAGAAGCAGATGAATGAGTCCCTGTCCGTGGTATCAGTACATTCACTTACACTGTTTCTGTCAAAGGAAGAATATGGTCAGACACAGCTAGTTACACAGTATACAGCAGTACTCGCTTTATAAGCCTCTCAGCAAAGCAACATTTTTATTAAAAACACAACCAATTGAGCAACTTAACATTTCAAGATTTATTGATTAAAATGTAGTTTTGTTCATGGCACAGCCCTTTAAACCTCCCAGATTGTAAAATACTCATGTATATAATCTCATTACCTCTATCATGCACCTAGTCCTTTCTTGTTGAAAGCGCTGCAAAAATGGTCCAACCAAGTGGTACACATACAGTAACTGGTATTCTGTTTTGACTATTGGTATGAGACCTTCAGAGAGGAACCTACAAAAAAAAAATAAGTATAGGCATTGAGCTAATACATTTACTAGATAGCGTGAATAATCTGCAGAAAATCTTGAGCTCATACTTCGGAATGAGAGACAGTTGTCCAATACTTGAATGATGCCATACAGCATGTGCCAGCGCCAGTGTGTAACTGCAGCTCATCTCTGAGTACGCCTTGTGACATGCTGTAAAGTCAAAAAGCTGGAATGGGTAATCCACCCAATCTGTCTCTGTTGTCAGGCAAGGACTGTTTAGTACATTGATAATTCTGTCATGGAGAACAATCCAATAAGGCTCCTAAAAAACAATTAAAATTTGAAAATGAATGAGTATAGGACTAAACACATAAGTGAATGCAAATGCAAGGATATGCTTCGTCTCCTGTACAGGATAGATGATAAATGTCTAATTACTGAAGTCCCACCAATCACAAGAATCGTATGAACAGCGTATACTAGGTGCTACTCCATTCAAGGTCTATGTACGTGTACAGTGCTTGGCTGTTACCATTGGCATGATAAACATTAAAATGAGCACAGGGGTCAAGACATGGCATAGAGAGAAGAAATGAAGATCTAGAGATCCAGGGAAGGTCCAAGTGGTGTGGCCACCATATATTATACCTATCCAATGAACAAATACCTTTTGTGAGACAACCCCGATCAAGAAAAACAGAGCTCCACAAAATACTTGCTGTGCATGACCCTATACTTTCCATAGGTTGAAAGTTTGACAATTTAATCTGTTTAACCCCTTCATGACCCTGAAATTTTTCATTTCACATTTTTGTTTTTTGCTGCCCTGCTTCCAAGAGCCATAACATAACTTTTATTTTTTCGTCAATATAGACATATGATGGTTTGTTTTTTGCGGGACGAGTTGTACTTTCAGATGCAATCATTTATTTTAGCATATAGTGTTAAGGAAATTGAAAAAAAAAAAAAAATTTCCAAGTGCAGTGAAATTGCAAAAAAGTGCAATTACACATTTGTTTTTTGGTTTTTTTTTAGTCGCCATGTCGACAGTGTAATGACTCGGGTCACTACGAGTTCGAAGATACCAAATATGTATACCTTTACTGGTATCTAAGTGGTGAAAAAAAAATTCAGAAGTTTGAAGCGAAAAAAAACCCCCACTCTTTGCGCCATGTTTCCTGCGACCTGTAGCGTCCTCATTTTTCGTGATCTTGGGCTGTGTCACGGCTTATTTTTTGCGTTTTGACCTAACATTTCTAATGATACCATTTTTGGGTGGATACGCTGTTTTGATCGCCAGTTATTGCATTTCATAGCAATGTTGAAAAGAAAAAGGTCATAATTTGTGCACACCGCAAAAAATATTTTTTAACAATCTTTATACAAAACTGGTGCAATACAATTAAAAACACTTAAAAGCAATGTAGGTCCCGTGACCTCAGTTGCAAAATCATAAGAATTGCCAAAATCAATCAGGTGCAAACAGCAAAGGCAGAGTGTAATACCCAAATTAAAGTGCTTTCCCTGGTAATAAAACCTAAGATGGACCAATCTTAAATACAATATAAGGGTATGTTCACACAGTACGTTTTTGCTGCGGTTTCTGCTTGCGGTTTACCATTGGTTTTATGGTAATTTATGCCAATTTATTCCTGCAGTTTTGATTCCCAGCAAAACCAATGTGTTTCACAGAAACGCTGTGCCCACACATTGGTTTTTGTTTTCTGGAGACAGTGTAAACACCACAGGATTTGCTGCATTTTTGTTTTCCAGAAAAACCTATGATTCTAGGATTAGCTGTCCCAACACATTGGTTTTTGTTTGGTGAAGAAAGTGGAAACACCTCAGGTTTTGCTGTGTTTAAGGCCATGTGCACACGCTGATTATTTGAGGAGTTTTTTACCTCAGGATTTGTAGACAAAACCAGGAGTGCAGCAATCAGAGGAAAAGTCTAATGGAAACACCTGCACCACTTCTGTATTTATTCATGCACTCCTGGGTTTGGCTACAAATCCTGAGGTAAAAAACTCAAATACTCAGCGTGTGCACATGGCCTTAAACACAGCAAAACGGGGAAAGGTGGTGACGTCACCGCAGGGGGCGGGGCTAAGTGGCCATTACTAAAATAAGCTTTGTGTTATGCTGCAGACGAGGGAGACAATAATTGGAATCAGGGAGGCAGCAGTGGGCAGATTAAACATACAGGGGGTGTATGACGTCACTTGATATTTCTGATTGGCCGACGTCACTTGCGAATATGTCATCCGACTGGCCCGCCAGCTTCCATTGATGTAGCTGAGGGAAGGAGGCCCGAAGCTTGTCGTAGCGGCCGAAGGAAGTGATAATAAAGCCGCAGTCCCTAGCACACTGCACTGCGGCAGCCCTTTACACAGCGCACTGTGGCGGCGCCCTACACAGTGGATCCCGGCGTCCTTACGTTGTCCACAGTGCCGCGTGCCACACTTTGAAGCCCCTGGGGTCACATATTTGAGACCCCTGCTGTAGATGAAGGTAGGTAATCTCAAAAAACTTTGATAAAATTATGACTTCAAACACATTTTATTAGCAATTTAAGACACAAAAGGTTTGTGATAAACTAAACAATCAAACATCCTGGATGCAGAGTTAAACTAGTCTTCTCTTTTTTAGCTAGAAATAAAAAAAAATAACAAAAGTAGACCTTTATCGAAAAATAACAGTTAAAATATTCAGAAAAACATTTAGGAACAAAAGGCAGATTGCTTGTTCTTTCTGTATATTAATCATTAGCAGGAATGCTGGCATGCAATCTGTTCAATAGGCCAATGCAATTACCATACATGCTAAATAATTGGCCATGCCAGAATACTCAGTACAAACAGTATAAATGGAGCACTTATCGCTCAGCCAAATTGTTACCCATATGAAAACCATATAAATAAACATTGATGTGATACGCTGAGAGTTAAAATGAATCTAGATCTGGGAAACATGTTTTACTTACTGGTAAAGCTGTAATAATGAGCCCAATAGCATTCATCCAAGCCGTGATATTTTCTCTAGGAACGAGGGGCTGGCTGAAAAAGGGAAAATATAAATGATGAAGCATAATTTTCTGAATTAATGGTCATGTGTGTCTCGAAGGACTAACCCCCTTACAGACTATTATATAACAATTTTGCCAGTTTTCCGCTCTGCCTTCTCAGTTTTCCTTGAGCTCAGCTCCAGTTATGGATTGAAGCTGCCATGTCTTCCACAAACTGAATGCATGAAGAGGAGATCCTGCCCCTCCACCTCCACAGCAGCACGAGAAGCATAATACAGCAGTAGTGAGCAGTGTAGCTGTTAATCCATTAACCCATTATAAAGTGGCAGCTACATCTATGCGCCCTTGATAGCAGTTCTTCCCCTCCTCCACTCGCTGCGCAGGAGCTGCATGTAACCTGATCAGTCAGTGAAGCGAAAAATCTATTTTATTTCTGCCTTACCCTAAAAATTTTAGCAGTGAAATGAGTGAGTGATCAGACCAGAAGACTACAGAAAAATAGTTGATAAGTGAATAAATATTGTTATTTTATAACTTTCTATATTACAAAGTCTTCTGCCTTTGCTTTTACAAGGGATTTATGCAAAGTTGCTAGAAATCAGGTTGACAAAGTTGTATGCACCAGATTGATGGCTGTTGTGAAAAAAAGAGAATTTTGTTTACGTACCGTAAATTCTTTTTTCTTGAATCATCAATGGGAGACCCAGACAATGGGGTTTAGGGCACTGCCCTCCGGAGGCCACACTAGGTACTACAAGAACTGTAGACACCGCCCCCTCCGCTTAAAACCCCTACCGCAGGAAATATCCTCAGTTTGGTCCATAAGCTGCGAGGAGACAACAGAAAAACCACACCCGAAACCTCGGGAAGACACCGTGAACAGACGGTTCAACAACCCGGATAAACTGCCCCAACAGGGGACAGATCAACCGTAACATACAACGGAACACTGGGTGGGTGCTGGGTCTCCCATTGATGATTCAAGAAAAAAGAATTTACGGTACGTAAACAAAATTCTCTTTTTTTGATCATCATAATGGGAGACCCAGACAATGGGGATGTCCTAAAGCAATACCCCAGGGCGGGAAAAGGTTCCTCAAAAGACGTTTGCATATGCGGTCCCCGTCAAAGGTGGGCAACCGCCGCCTGGAGGACCCGCCTGCCCAAACTTGCATCCGCAGAGGCATGGGCATGCACCATATAGTGCTTAGAGAAGGTGTGCAGGCTAGACCAAGTGGCCGCCTGACACACCTGCAGAGCAGAGGCGCGATGTCGCAAGGCCCAGGAGGCACCGACAGCTCTTGTCGAGTGTGCCTTCAAGCCTACCGGAAGAGGCAAACCAGAAGACCGGTAAGCCTCTTGAATGGGTGCCTTGATCCATCTGGCCAAGGTTGATTTTGACGCCGCTGAGCCCTTACAGCGACCTGCCGTCAGTACGAACAAGGAGTCCGAACTCCGGAAGGAGGCAGTTCTGGACACATAAATGCGTACAGCCCGTACGAGGTCCAGAGTGTGGAGGTCGCGCTCAATCTGATGAACAGGAGCGGGACAAAATGATGGGAGCACAATCTCCTGGTTCAAATGAAAAGTGGAAACCACTTTTGGCAGGAATTCCGCCCCGCGGCGCAACACCACCTTGTCTTGGTGAACCACCAGAAAGGGTGACTTGCACGATAGTGCCGCCAGTTCAGAGACCCGTCTCAGGGACGTAATAGCCACCAGAAAGACCACTTTCTGTGACAAATAAGAAAGAGAGACTTCTCTCAATGGCTCAAAAGGTGGTTTCTGCAAAGCCGCCAAGACCATGTTGAGATCCCAAGGGTCCAGAGGTCGCCTATACGGCGGAACCACTCGAGACACCCCTTGGAGAAATTGACGAACCTTTGGGAGGAGCGCCAAGCGCCTGTCGAACAATACAGACAGCGCTGATACCTGACCCTTCAGAGAACTGAGGGAAAGGCCCAACTCCAAACCTGACTGCAAAAAAGCCAATAGGGTCGGGATCGACAAAGGCCAAGGTACATGTCCCCCAGAGGAGCACCAGGCGAAAAAGACTTTCCACGTTCTGTGGTAAATCTTCCGTGACGTGGGCCTTCTAGCTCTGTTCATGGTGGAAACCACCGCAGGAGAGAAACCCCTGGATGTTAAGAGCCAGGCCTCAAGAGCCATGCAGTCAATCTGAGGGCCCTGGAATTGGGGCGGAAGAAGGGGCCCTGCGCGAGAAGATCTGCGCGGTCTGGAAGAGCCCACCGGTGTCCGCCGGACAGTTGCCACAGATCCGGATACCAGGACCTCCTCGGCCAATCCGGAGCCACTAGAATGGCTGCGTGACATTCTGTTTTGATTTTCCACAGGACCTTGGGCATCAGTGCCAGGGGCGGGAAAACATATGGCAGGTGAAAATCTGACCAACTCAGGACTAGAGCATCTGCCCCCAGAGACTGAGGGTCCCACGATCTCGCCATGTATTGTGGCACCTGATGATTCAGCCGGGAGGCCATCAGATCCACATCCGGGGTCCCCCATCTGATGCAGATGTCCCGGAAGACGTCCGGATGGAGAGACCATTCTCCGGCGTCCATCCCCTGTCGGCTCAGATAATCTGCTTCCCAATTCTCGACACCTGGGATGTAGACTGCGGAAATCAAGCAGTTGTTGGCTTCCACCCATGATAGAATGCGGTGGACTTCCGCTAGAGCCTGTGCACTCCTGGTTCCCCCTTGGTGATTTATATAGGCGACAGTCGTCGCATTGTCGGACTGAACCCGAATCGATTGTCCGGATAGGAACACCCGAAAGGCCAGGAGTGCCAGATAGACCGCCCTGAGCTCCAGCACGTTGATCTGTAACGTCGCCTCTGAACGTGTCCAGAGACCTTGAGCTCTGTGGTGTAAGAACACCGCGCCCCAGCCCTTCAGGCTGGCGTCGGTGGTCACCACTAACCACGAAGGCTTCAGGAAGGATCGTCCCTTCGACAAGTGACTCGGCTGAAGCCACCACTGCAGAGCATCCCTGGTCGGCTGGGAGAGGACCACCAGCTGATTCAGAGAGGACGTCCTCTTGTCCCACCTCTGGAGGATTTCCAGTTGCAGAGGACGGAGGCGAAACTGTGCGAAGGGCACCGCCTCTATTGCTGCCACCATGCGTCCCACCAGCTTCATCAATACCCGCAGGGATGAATGAGGTGATCTGAGGAGATCGTGTACTCCTGACTGAATGGCCAGTTGTTTGGCTCGTGGTAGGGACACTAGAGCAGAGTCTGTGTGGAAGTCCATGCCCAGATACGTCAGTGACTGGGTTGGAACCAGGGTGGACTTCTGGATGTTGAGAAGCCACCCGAACTGCTCCAGAGACTGCATGGTCGCCTGCAGGCTCCGCTGACACAGGTGTTCCGATGGCGCTCTGACCAGCAGGTCGTCTAAATAAGGAATGACGGCGTGTCCCTGCGCATGCAGTAAGGCCATCATCGATGCCATCACTTTCGTGAACACCCGGGGAGCCGAGGCCAACCCGAAAGGCAGCGCCACGAATTGGAAGTGCTCTTCCCCCACTGCGAATCTCAACCATCGTTGATGAGACGGTGCAATGGGCACGTGAAGGTAAGCGTCTCGGATGTCTATGGACGCTAGGAAGTCGCCCTGCGACACAGCCGCGATCACGGAGCGCAGGGATTCCATGCGGAACTTCCGAACCAACACATGGCGGTTGAACAGCTTGAGGTCCAGAACCGGGCGGAAGGAGCCGTCCTTCTTCGGGACGATAAAGAGGTTGGAGTAAAAACCCTTGAACCTCTCCCCAGTGGGTACTGGGACCACCACTCCGTCTCTGCGGAGTCCCTCCAACACCAGATAAAAAGCCTGAGCCTTTTCTGGAGATGGAACAGACCGATGGAATCGGTGTGTGGGTTGTGATGACAGCTCTATCCTGTATCCTCTTGAGACTACGTCTCGAACCCACTGATCTTGGATGTGGAGTCGCCATTTGTCTTGAAATTGAGACAGGCGACCCCCAACCTGTGGGGAGGCAGGAAGAGGGAGCGAGTCATGTGGAAGTGGGTTTGGGAGCGGCAGCTGTTGTACCTGCCGACTTCTTCTGGCGACTCTTGGGGCGCCACTGCTGAGAAGTCTTGGCCCCACGGTCCGCGCGAGCGGAAGACGCTGACGGCTGTGAGCTGGGACGAAAGGACCACTGTTTAGGGTTCCTCTTCACAGTGTACCTAGGCTTAGGTCTGTTCTGTGGAATCTTGGACTCCGTAGAGTCTTTGATCAACTTGTCCAGCTCGGCACCAAACAGCCTGTCACCAGAGAAAGGAAGATTCAGCAGAATCTTCTTTGACGTGGCATCTGAGTCCCATAGACGTAGCCACAACAATCTGCGGATCGCTATCGCATTGGCCGAAGCCACAGCTGAGCGAGTGACAGTCTCCAGGGACGCCATCCTGGCATAATCTGCATAGGCTTTTGCCCTCTCTGTAAGTGCCAGGACTTCAGAGTTGAAACCTGCCAGGTCAGCAATACCATCCAGACAGGATGTGATCGCCTGCAGAGTCCAGACCGCAGCAAAACTCGGGGCAAATGATGACCCCACAGCCTCATAAGACGACTTGGCGAGTTGTTCGACCTGTCTGTCTGTCGCATCCTTCAGTGAGGAGCTATCAGAGGCAGAGAAAAGGGAGCGTGCAGCAATCCTGGTCATGGAAGCGTCCACTTTCGGGGACTGCGACCACTCCTGAAGCACCTCCTGAGGAAAGGGAAAGCGGTTGTCCTTGGATTTGCGGACATAACGCCGTCCAGGGTGTACCCTGGGAGCTCTAACCACCCTTTCAAAGTTAGTGTGGTCCAAAAAGGAACCACATGGTCTAGCCTCAGGTTGTAACCACTGATAGACCTCCTTCGGGTGAACGGCTGTCTCCTGAGGGGGTAACCCGAGGCGTAAAGTCTCGTTGATGGAGGACACCAGATCCTCCACCCCTTCAGCTGGTTCAGACACCGACCCGAGGGTTGAACCCCCATCATCCTCGTCACCGTCAGAGTGACGCTCCTCCTCAGAGAGGATCTGGAGCTCGGGTGAATCCTCACGGCGAGCCCGCTTAAGGGGTCTCACGGTGGAAGATGGAGACACCCGGGGTAGCTTGAAGGAGTAACTGGAGCATCCAGTCTCCTTGTTAGTGCCTCCAGGGATTGCGACATGGAGGACAATTGGGACAACAGAGAAGCATTAATCTCGCTTTGTTTTTCCCATGGTCCTGGGATCACCTGAATCTCAGGCTATAGCACCGGAGCTGCTGACTCAGCAGTGACAGTCCGGGCGTCTGGACGTCCGCAATTATTGCAGGACCCCTCCACCAGTGTCCCTTTGCATGTAGCACAGACAGGTGTGGTACTGGCCGCCTTAGCAGCGCCTTTATTCCCTGAGGACATACCCACGGTAGGGGAATATCAAACAGGAGAAAATTCACCGGAAACCGGTGGCTTACCGACCGCTGCACAGCGGTGGTGAAGGGAGCGGTGTGTGTGTGGCCTCCGCGAGGAAAGAAGACCTGGTCTCCCCTGGAGTGCAGCAGAGCAGTCTCCAACGATCCCAGCAGGAAAGTGAGGGGAAAAGATGGCCGCCGCTGTAGAAACAGAGGGCGGGGCCGAAACACGCGGGAAGCACACACACACGCCCATCCAGGTCACATGGGCCGCTCCACATCTCTCCCGGCCGCCATTACAATAATGTAAGCGCCGGAGCCCGCAGCGCGGGAGGTATAAACATAAATACCCAGGCTTACAGACAAAGTCTGAAGCCCACAGCCGCAGCCCCTGTGACACACAGGGCGGTCAGCCAGGGTGACCCCAGCACAGGGTCACCGCCAGAACCGCGGACCCGAAGGTAACGCGCGGTCTGAGTGTCATGAACACACTAGTGCCAGACACTACCCCCAGGCACACCGGAGACACCGAAGTATCTCAGTGCCGGTCCGGTCTGTAAGCACCATATCATGGGAGGCCTCGGACGGGGGTTCAGCACCAGTCCGGTCTGTAAGCACCATTTAGGGAGGCCTCGGACTGGGCTGGCTCTAGTCCGGTCTGTAAGCACCATTTAGGGAGGCCTCGGACAGAGCTGACTCCAGTCCGGTCTGTAAGCACCATTTAGGGAGGGCTCGGACGGAGCGGAGCTGTGCAAGGCTCCTATCTCCCACTTCCCAGAGCCCCCAGGGGGGATGGGAAGGAGCACGGCAGCGTACCGGGAGACACAGTGTGCCCAGGCACTAGGCCCTCCGGTACCTCGACCTGCGTGTTCCCCGAAGGTTAACAGGGAGACTGCCGGAGGTCCCTGACTGGAACCTTCTTTTACCTTGTCTTCATACGCCATCACGTAAGCTGTGAGAATGCAATGAAGTGCAAGCAAAGCGTGTGATACCTCCGAGCACACTAAGTTTAAAACTGAGGATATTTCCTGCGGTAGGGGTTTATAAGCGGAGGGGGCGGTGTCTACAGTTCTTGTAGTACCTAGTGTGGCCTCCGGAGGGCAGTGCCCTAAACCCCATTGTCTGGGTCTCCCATTATGATGATCAGAAAATGTAGTGTAATTAGAATATTGAAAGACTCCTGCCTATTGGATTGTTTTCATTTGCGTGGGTGGCGCTGGTCTCTGCTTTTCTTGCACGCCAACTATTCCGTCAACGCTCACTGACCATGCATTCTCCAGCTGACATGTTACTTCTGAGAGCTGGTGAGCAAGCACACACTTAGGCTGGAGTCACACTGGGCGAGAGACATGAACAAGTCTCGCATGCATCACCCGGCACGGCCGCCAACTCTACGGAGAGGAGTGTGCAGCAGGTATTTCTATGCAGCTGAGCACTCCTGGCAGAGGAGAGCCAGCTGCTGTACTGGGTGATGCAAACTAGACTCACGCGAGTCTCTAGCCAAGTGTGACTCCAGCCTTAGTTAAGACTAGTCAAGAAACGGTAGGAACCTGTTAATTAAACTATATTAGAAAAGATTACATTATGAATGGAAGGATTTTTGTGTACTCAGAGAAATAGATTTTTCGCTGACACTTCATTGGGGGACATATTGGGTGACAGACCATGGACATGTGCCGGGGCTGAGCTATGTGGCCTAGGCTGCAAAAGTCAGGGGCTGTATTTTTGCGGCCTGCCGGTCGGGATCATATCTATCCCAGTGGCGCCGCCGATGGGGTCCCCACCACAGACACACACCATGCATGCTTACGAAAGGCGTGTGTCCCGGCTTTCCATCCACGTTCTACCTGCATTGTTCTCCTAATGTGGATGGGGGAGTAGGTCCATCCACGAACTGGTCCATCCAGCCCGGCTGCATTCTCCCTATTGTGAGGGGAGAAGCTAAGAGGATGCAGGGGGAGCATGCTTAACCCAGTACCCCTTGATCCATGACCGGGAGGGAGGGAGAGGAAAAGGACCTCCAAGCTCTCAGCATTCCCGTAAAAACAGGGGTGCTGAGGCGAGGTTTGGGCACGGACAGCTGGGTCCCACTAGCTAGGGATCAGGTCACCTGGGAAGACGGCACCCCAAGGGTGACACAGCAAGGTCCGACAGTAGCTGTGGGCACTAAGAGGCGACACTCGAAGTGCTCCACAGTCGCTGAATTTGGGCGAACAGTACCCAGGGGAGGTCCTGTCCTCACCCGGTCTTCGTGGTAAAGAAGGTGGAAAAAGACTAAAGAATACAAATAAAAATGTCAGGTGTGCTCTGAAGAAAAAGGTTCAGTGTCACATCTGTCTCCTGCTGACACTAAGCTGAAACTGGCTTCATCTTAAGTCAGCATGAGAGTGTACGCTGCAGAGGAGGGGCTAACTTTTTTTGTCAGCTTCCTAATGACAGGGACCAGCATAACACCCATGGTCTGTGTCCCCCAATGAAGGCGAGAGAGAAAGCCATTCAGGATTAAAATACATTTTTATAGTTTCAGACTACTTTAATGATAACCAATATTCCATTTTACTAACCTAAGAAATAAAGAGAATGGCCTAGATGCTGCAGACAAAAGCAACAGTGGCATTTAGATGGTAACTTGTTAGGATATTAGCAACATTTTAGCAGAAAAAATATATAATTTAAAATTTTTCAATCAAAAGGTTTCACTTTGCATTAATTCCACAACATTTTTGAATACTTTTAACTCCTTCAGGACCCAGCCTATTTTGGCCTTACTGACCTTGCCATTTTTGCAATTCTGACCAGTGTGTCTCTTTATGAGGTAATAACTGGAATGGTTCAACGGATTCTAGCGATTGAGAAATTTTTTCCGTGACATATTGGGCTTCATGTTAGTAGTAAATTTAGGTGTGTTTATTTGTGTGAAAAAAAAAAAAAAATAAATAAATCTAAAAAACAACATTTCCCACGTGTACTTTACATCAGCACAATTTTGGAACAAAATTTTTTTTCTGTTAGAAGTTATAAGGTTTCAAAGTTGATCAGCAATTTTTCATTTCTCCAGCAAAATTTACAAACCCATTTTATAAGTGACCACATCACATTTGAAGTCCCTTTGAGGGGCGTACATGACAGAAAACATCCAAAAAATACACCATTCCAAAAACTGCACCCCTCAAGCTACTCAAAACCTCATTGAAGATTATTAACCCTTCAGGTGCTTCACAGGAACTAAAGCAACGTGGAAGGAAAAAAAAATGGACATTTTAATTTTTATAACAAAAAAGACTTTGTGGAAAAAAAAAAAAAGTATTTAATTTTTATGGATCAATTTATGAAGCACCTGGGGGTTCAGAGTGCTCACTATGAATCTAGATAAGTTCCTTGGGGGTCTAGTTTCCAAAATGGGGTCACATGTGGGGGAGCTCCAATGTTTAAGCACACAGGGGCTCTCCATATGAGACATGGTGTCCGCTAACAACTATAGCTAATTTTCCATTCAACTTGGTAGCGGACACCATGTCGTGTATGGAGAGCCCCTGTGTGGCACCAGCATTGTCACCAGCACAAGGGCAACTGGAAGAGTTGGGGTATAGCACCAGAATATTGGGCTTCAAATGAATGCGCCATTTTCTGGGGTGGCTGTGGGTTGCAAGTCGCAGCATGGGGGGCCCACAACGTTTGGGTCTCTCCACTCTGAGGATTCCAGCCCCCCAGCTGCCATGTTGTAGCTGGCTGACAACCAAAAATACTGCAAAGCTCCATGTCGTTTTATTTGTAGAAAAATTTTAGTTTTTTTTTGTTTTTTTAAATTGACGTGGGGCTTCGCCATATTTTTGGTTGAGCCAGGTACAACTTGGCAGCTACGGACTGCCAGCAACCCCCAGCTGCCTCGTTGTATCTGGCTGGCAACAAAAAAAAAAAAAAAAAAAGGGCTTCGCTGTATTTTATAGAAATAAATTAAAAGAAAATAAAAAAAAAAAAAAAAAAAAAAGACATAGGGCTCCGCCATGTTCCTGGTCCTGCCAGGTACAACTAGGCAGCTGGGGGCTGGAATCCCCAGCATGGAGAGACGCAAGCATTTTGGGCCCCCCATGCTGCGAATTGCAGTCCACAGCCGCCTCAGAAAATGGTGCATTCATTGAAGCGCCATTTTCTGGCGCTGTACCCAGACTCTTCCAGTTGCCCTGGTGCCGATGGCAGCTGGCACTAAGCCAGAGATTCATAATGTTGGGTCAATGTTAGACCCGGCCATTAGGAATCTAGTAAATAGTCAAAAAATACACCACACAGTAAAATCTTTTTTTTGTTTCAAATAAAAAGACAAAATTCGGACTCCATCTTTTTTTATAAAGATCCGACATAGTCCACGACAAAGGTACCACAATGCTCGATCGCCTCTGCTACATTCAGAGACTGCAGCAAGGGATCAAGTGTCCTCTTGTTGCAGTCTCTGGTGTAATAGTGCTGATGCACTGTATGGCAGATCATTACCATACAGTGCATCACTGTGAAAATCCAAGGCTCAGATCACATGATCGCCGAGGTTTGGTTCAGGTGTTGAGATGACCAGACATTGCAGTAAAGTGATCTGACAGCCCTGGCACAGTGATCACATATCAGATCACTGTGCCAGCGATATCGCTGTGCCCTGGCTCTGTGTCCCACTGCTCCTCCATTCAACGAGATGAGGCTGCGGAGGAGCCGGAACCAGCGGCGGGGTGACCGAAAGAAAGCATGAGGAGAAGCGACCGAAGGAGCCGACACCAGCGGGGAGTAAGGGTAAGAAGCGGAGGGCTGGGGGAGAGAACAGGGGCAGGGAAATGAGACTGGGAGGCAGGGGGATGGATTGGGGGGGCAAAAGGAGAGAGCAGGGGCAGGGGGAAGGAGTGGTGGGCACCGGATCGGCGGTGGCAGTCAGTGGCTGAAGAGGGAAGACAAGGGGCACCCACCGGTCACACCGCCCCCACATCTTATTGGAGAGATCTCCAATCAGATCTGGGGGGGTGACACAGGGCACCCTACTCCAGCCAATGCCTGATGCTATTGCTGCATCAGGCCATGCCTGGATGTAATATTTCATCTGTGAAATATTACAATTGCGGTGACCGGCAGTTTCACTTTCAACCGCCAATCACCGCGAATGTAGCCACGGGGGGCAAAGCCACCACCCTGTGGTAAACTTCAGGTCCCCTGGTACCTGCAGGTCGGGAGGCATTTCACTGATCACGCTCTCCCGACCTGCAGGAATCGGATCCAGCATACACGTCATGGGTCGGGAAGTCACTGACTTTCATGACGTGTATGCTGCGTCAAAGGTCAGGAAGGGGTTAAGGAGGTTTTTTTTTTAATAGTATATATTTGGATGGTGTCGAATATCTAGATTCCTCAAAATATCTTCAAAACTGAATAGGTCTTTAAAGAATGTATATTTTGTAAATTTCCTAGGAAAAAAAATTCTTGGAAAGGTTAGTTTTGCAGCAAAGTGCAAGGACATTTGAAAAATGAAGCTCTTCACCTCTGAGAAAGTACACCCAACCATGACCCCTCAAGGACCAGGCTAAATTTTATAAATCAATGTGTCACATTATGTGGCAATAACTGTTGTACGTTTTACAATATCCTAGTGATTCAGTGATTGTGTTTTTTTTTGCGACACATTACATTGTTAGTGCTATATTTAGGTTGCTATATTTTGTACAGCACATTTGGACTCCAGCACAGGTATACAGCCCTCAGCACAGGTCTACAGCCTCCAGCAGTGTGGTACACAGCCCTCAGCACAGTGTATACAATACAGCTCCCAGCACATTGTATGCAGCTCCCAGCACAGTGTATGCAGTTCCCAGCACAGTGTATGCAGCTCCCAGGACAGTGTATGCAGCTCCCAGGACAGTGTATGCAGCTCCCAGGACAGTGTATGCAGCTCCCAGGACAGTGTATGCAGCTCCCAGCACAGTGTAGACAGCTCCCAGCACAGTGTATACAGCTCCCAGCACAGTGTATACAGCTCCCAGCACAGTGTATGCAGCTCCCAGCACAGTGTATGCAGCTCCCAGCACAGTGTAAACAGGACCCCATCCCTGGTATACAGGCTCCCCCTCACAGTACCGCCCCCCCCATGCTGCCGCTGCTCACTGTACAATAAATACAGTGTTATTAGCTCTCACCCGCCGGCGGATTGCTCCTGGCTGTGCATCTTCCCTCCTTCCTGCTTCTTTTCCTGTGACCGGGGCTCACCGCGATGATGTCACCGGCCGGTCACATGACACGCAGGGAGGATGCACTGAGCCCGGAGCAATCCGCCGGCGGGTGAGAGCTAATAACACTATGCATTGTACAGTGAGCAGCGGCAGCATGGGGAGGCCTTACTGTGGCGGGGGGGTGCCATACTGTGATGGGGAGCCTGTAATGCGATATGCACTGCTCCCCCTACGGATGGGCGGGGGATGCAGTGCATATCATGAATAAGTTATGAGCGGCTCCACGTGACGAGCCGCTCATATTACAGCCTTCTCCCTCCTCCAGCCTCCTCCTGCTCCCGGACACAGCCCCCACTTCACACAAAAGTATATGACTCGTGTATAAGCCGAGGGGGACTTTTCAGCCCAATTTTTGGGCTGAAAAAGTGGCTTATACATGACTATATACAGTAATCCTAGATCCAGGCCATCATGTCATTTACATCACAGAATGGGGTGAGGTGAGCATTGGAAAATCTTGATTTGAAGTGTAAGATTTTAGAACTTAACCATTTCATGGGGTCCACAGAATTTAAGACATGTTCTGGTTTATTTCTCCCACCTTGCTCGGAATCTAAGAAGTAAATGTGAACGTTAAGTTTCTGGTTTATTTCCTTTTATTTTAAGAGATCTGCTTGCACGTTTTAATATAGGTCTGTTGTCATCTTCTTGTATTAAGCAATGACTGTTCTTATGATATTGTTACGCTAGTTTAGTTCCGTCTTGTGCTTTAAATAAATCCATGTGCCAAGACTAAATTAAAGTCCCACTAAAAGATGAGAGAGGTCTGTAATTCTGAAAAATCACATTGTCTTATTTGGAAAGAATTTTCTTTTTTCAAATTTTGGTGGAAAATAAGTATTTGGTCACCTACAAACAAGCAAGATTTTTGGCTTTCACAGACCTGTAAACATCTTCCACTCATTACCTGTAGTACTGGCACCTGGTTGAACTTGTTATCAGTATAAAAGACACCTGTCCACAATCTCAGACAGTCATGGTGGGTTTACACGCCGCGATATCGGCGTCCAACTCCGACCCAACTCCGACAAAAAGTCACGTGGGTCGCGAATTGGAGCCGATATCGGGTGCGCGTTGTACAGTTTGACAGTACAACGCGATCCTGGAACGATGCCAAAACGATATCGGAGTTGAATAGCAGAGCTATTCAACTCCCCGATATCGCAAGGCCGTTGTACCAGCATCGCTGCGTGTGACAGCCCAACTCAGATGCCTACTCGCACCTCACCCATTAACTCCCATGATAAATGGTCGTTACTGGGTTGGTGGGCGTACACATCGGAGGGACGTTGTTTCCAGATATCGCAGCGTGTAAACCGCCGATGCGATATTGGGAAAAGGGATGAAAAAATGCGCGCTCCCGCGGCGTTGCCTCCGTTATCGCCGCGATATCGGGACGTGTAACCCCACCATCACACTCCAAACTCCACTATGGTAAAGACCAAAGAGCTGTCGAAGGACACCAGAAACAAAAAATTGTAGCCCTGCACCAGGCTGGGAAGACTGAATCTGCAATGGGCGAGCAGCTTGGTGTGAAGAGATCAACTGTGGGAGCAATAATTAGAAAGTGGAAGTCATACAAGACCACTGATAATCTCCCTCAATCTGGGGCTCCACGCAAGATCTCACCCAGTGGGGTCAAAATGATCTTAAGAACCGTGAGCAAAAATCCCAGAACCACATGGGGGGACCTAGGAAATGATCTGCAGAGAGCTGGGACCATCATTACACAGGCTACCATGAGTAACACAATACGCCGCCAGGAACTCAGATCCTGCAGTGCCAGAGATGTGTTCTCCTGCTTAAGCAATTACATGCCCGGGCACATCTGAGGTTTGCTAGAGAGCATTCGGATGATCCAGAAGAGCATTGGGAGAATGTCATATGGTCAGATGAAACCAAAGTAGAACTGTTTGGTAGAAATACAACTCATTGTTTTTGAAGGAGAAAGAAAGCAGAGTTGCATCCAAAGAACACCATACCTACTGTGAAGCATGGGGATGGCAACCTCATGCCTTGGGGCTGATTCTCTGCCAAGGGACCAGGACGACTAATCTGTGTACATGAAAGAATGAATGAGGCCATGTATTGTGAGATTCAGTGCAAACCTCCTTCTATCAGCAAGGACATTGAAGATAAAATGTACACTGCCAGGGCAACAAATAAGTGGCTTCGTCAGAAGCATTTCAAGATCCTGGAGTGGCCTAGCCAGTATCCAGATCTCAACCCTATAGAAAACCTTTGGAGGGAGTTGACAGTCTGTGTTGCCCAGAGACAGCCCCAACACATCACTGCTCTAAAGGAGATCCGTGTGGAGGAATGGG